>CM064345.1:8353876-8558811 GCA_032595735.1 Pelochelys cantorii
AACACCTCTGGGGATGGAGACTCCACTACTTCCCTAGGTAACCCATTCCAGTGCTTCACTACCCTCCTAGTGAAATAGTTTTTCCTAATATCCAACCTGGACCTCTCCCACCACAACTTGAGACCATTGCTCCTTGTTCTGCCATCCGTCACTACTGAGAACAGTCTTTCTTTTCCCCTAGCAAGTGCCATGCTGAAAAGCAGATACCAGAGACAGGAAAACCTGCTCTCCATGAGGCTCTGTGGTGCAATGGAAAGTGTGTTGGACTTCTAAGCTGTGGTGTTCAGTGTGAACCACGTCAACTGTTGAAAGGTTGTGGGTTCAAATCCTGCTAGAGTCACTTTAGCTGCTTCCTCATTTCCAGGGCAGCTTTTACAGAACAGGCAATCTTTAGGCTGACACCAGGATGGGCTTTAGTCCAGACAGTTCCCAGCAGACCCCAGCGAGGGTGGAAGCAAGGTCTGTTCTGAAATGCTGCAGGTACCCACAGACCCTTTTGTCCCTCCATGTCTCCTACCAGTGCAGTGCAAAACTCAAGCTATGTCTACACTACACTGTTCTTCTGAAAAAGCTAGGCAAATTGTGAACCCCAATTTGCATAGCTTTTTCCGCTAATTTTTGTAGAAGAGGCTTTGCCAACATTTGGCCTATTTACACTGGGCCAAAGGTAGGAAAAAAAACTTTTTTTGTAACATCCCTTCTTCATAAAATGAGGTTCAGAGAGACACCAAAAAGGCCATTCCCTTCAAAGGTCTCCGCTGCCTCGGGACCCGCCTCCTCAGGGCGCTGCCCCTCTGCCACTGGGCTGGGAGGGGGGGACTCCACAGTCTCTGCACCTGGGCTGAGAAGTCTCACTGGGACTCGTCTGTTGATGGCGTTAGTCAGCCCGATGGCCAGTCGGATCCATTCAGTAGCGCTGCCTGAGAGGGAGCTTTACAAGTGCCCAGTGTTCATTGGTGTTTTCTGGGGCTCTGTGTAGGGGATTGGGCTTGGCCATCTTTTCCACGGGAAATGCCTCTTCTTTGGAACAGCAGCTCCCATGAGTTCATGGAACTTCTCCTTCTCAGCTTGGGAAAGGGACGACTAAGGGGCGATGGGACAGAGTTTTATGTAATGATGACAGGGGTGCAGAAAGCAATAAGAATTTTTTTCTCTTACTCAAGATCCCGGGTGAGAGAATGAAACTGGTAAGTAACCAAGTTAAAAAGGAAGCATTTTTGCACCCAGTGGAACTCCTTGCCGGAGGATGTTGTGAAGGTGAAATCCACAAGAAGGTCCAAAACAGAACTGGATAATTTAATGCAGGAAAGGTCCATCAGTGGCATTTAACCAGGATGGACAGGGCAGGTGTCCCTCGCTGGTGTATTCTAGAAGCTAGGAATGGGCAACAGGAGGTATCACTTAACAATTGTCTGTCCCGAGGATTCCCACTGGGCAATGGAATTGGCTGCTGTCATGAGACAGGATCCTGGGCTAGTTGGACAACGAGCATGGCCCAGTCTGGCTGTTCTGATGTTCTGTTTGGTTTCTGTTCTTGTCCCCTCTGGGCAATGCAAAATGGACCCCCGTCCTGAAGGGGACAGAAAATGGCTGGTGAAAGGCTAGTGTAGGTAAGGAAAAAGGTATGCTCATGTGTCCCTGATGGTGTAGTGGCTAAGATTCAGCACTTTCACTGTGGAGACCTGGGTTCCATTCCTAGTCAGGGAAACCAGCCCCAGTTTTCACATGACAACTGCCTATTCCTTCATCTTACCTCATAGTTACAGCAGCTGTGACCCAAGCTGTTCTCTCAGGGCCCTTTTCCCACCTCTCCCTCACTGCCAAGACAGCACCTGCCATTTTCACAAGCCCTTCAGAAGGGGCAGAGCTGGGTGACTCAAACTGCCCCTCTCCTCTCCCATGTGGGCAGCACTGCAGGAAGCTCTGCGGCACACACAGCACTAGCCCAGCGCACAGTCAGGTTGTCACAAGGTCCATTGGTTCACTTTGGTTGTTGAAGGAGACAACACAGAACTGGCTCCACCCCCCTCCCCCCGTCAGGAACCTGGGGAAATGACCCACCAGGCCTGGGCCCCTCGGAGAGGCAACGATTCCCCACTGGCCAGGGCAGACCCTCCTTCTGACACAGTCATGGAGGCTTCTCCCCCTGGTCCTGCCTCCCCCCTTTCACTCAGCTCTCAGTACTTGGTGGTGGTACCAGGGAGGGGACTCACTGCGAGAGCCACCTGGGCAGGTTCCTGCCACAGAGACACGTCCCAGAGCAGGACGGATGCTCAGACCGACACTGAGTGTTGCTCAGCGCTGGGGTGAGACAGGGAAGGACAAAAGGGTCTAATGGTGCCTGCAGCCTTTCAGAACAGCCTCCGGCCCCACCACCACATCCCAGCTCTTCTCTCTGCCTTCGCTGGACTCCTCTGGGCACTGCCTGGACTCAGGCCTCCCCGGTACCAGCCTAAGGGCTCTGGAGAAGACATGGCAGCTCCATGGGCAGAGTCCTGAGCTCCTGGCTGGGCAGGGCTCATTAAGCAGCTGGGGGGGGGGCCGGGCTGCTGCACAGCTTAGGGTAGGGGTGGGCAATGACTTTTGATGGGGAACCGCTCCCAGGGCTGCACTTTTCCATGCTATTAATGGAGGAGGTGGGGGTCTGGGATGCAGGTTGGATGCAGACAGGAGCTTGGGGCAGAGGACTGGGGTGCAGGAACGGTGTAGGGGGTTGTGACCTGGGGCAGAGGATTGGGGTGCAGGATCTGGGAGGGGTGTGGTTTCAGGAGAGGGGCAGAGGGTTGCATTTACATGGGGTACCAGTGGGTTGAGGGAAGGGAGAGGCTGGGGTGCCAGAGGTAGGCTCTGGCTGGGAGACTCACCGGGCTCACTCCCGATCAGCAGCCCAGCACATTTCTCAGACAGCCTGCCCTGCCCCCGCACAGGCTCCCAACCTCCATTAGCCAATAGGCTGAGGGGCTGCAAAAGGCCCTTGTGATGTCACTGCCACTCCCAGCCCTGCCCTCCAGGGCTAATGTCCCACTCCAGGCACCAGGGACGGATGAGACTTTTGCAGGGCCCAGGGCAGCACAATTTAGCGGGGCCCCCCTTTGGAGAAAAAATAGGAAAAGGTGTCAAATGCGCAGATTGAAGGCTATTTTCATATTACATGTGAATTGGGTAAATTTGATAGAAACTTAATTTAGTTGGATAATTTTTTATTTTAATTATATTGTAATTCATTCTTAAACAAAATTCTGCATTCATAATTAAACATTTTCATTAGTATTTAAGTCTGTTATAGCTGTCTAGCTCTTTTGGCAGCTGGGTCTCTAACAGCTGGTGGGAAAAGGCTTCTTCCCAGCATCAGCCCCTTCTCCAGCCCCAGGCACTGGAGCAGCGAGGCGCCCGGGAGCAGGGAAATCCTCACCCGGTTTAGAAGGGGCTGGCTGCTGTGTCTGAGCCAGCAGCCTCTCAGGAGCCTGCAGAGCAGCTGGAGGGAAAGGAGACGGCACCTCAGGCTCCATGCAGGGTCAGAGGAGGGGGCCATAGAGGTTGCCCCGACTGGCCCCTGCCGAGAAAGGGAGCTTGGACACAACAAATGAACTTGCCACTGTAGCCCCCACCCCCAGGAGTGGCCTGTGCAGACCGCTCTGCCAGCCTGATGCTGCTCAGCTTGTGGGCTGGCTCCCTTCTGGTTGGGGGCAACTGCGTGGCTCAGTCACCCTATATCCACACCAAGGCAGCTGTGTGGGCCCCTGGTGCCCGGCTGCTCCGGCGCATTGCTCTATGACTGGGTGCCAGGGGCAGGAATGGAACAGCCCCCAATGCCCAGCCCCCACCCAGGCACAGATCAGCTAATGTGGGGCTCACGGGGCGCCCCCACACCAAGACCACCCCTTCCCATGCTGCGGCAGAGGACTCTGGCTGCAGGATCCGGCGGCAGCTGGGGGGCAGGAGATGTGGGATGGAGCGAGGCTAGGCACAGAGCCGCGTTGCAGGCTCCTGCGCCTCTTAGGAGAGTCGCCCCCAGGGCCAGGCTGCAGAAGCTGCCGCTTTATTCTTATTTCCTCTTTCAAGGAGTTGGTCTTGTGTCTGGGTCTGCAGAGCTGGGGAAAAGCACGTCACGGTACCCACCCGCCACCAGAGAACCCCCAGAGTGCCTGCGGGCCGGCCGGGCTGCTCTAGAGACAGAACTGCAGACGCTGGCGGGATGCTCTGTGGGACAGGGCCCTGAGAGCACTGCCCACACGCTCCAGCATCTCTCTGCCCGGGTCCCACCCGCTCCCAGGATCTCGTGGCTTTCCTGTGAGGCGTGGGGCAGCGGTGCCCTCTAGTGGCGAAAGCTAGAAAGTGACCCCGCTGGCACGGGGCCTATTGAAGCACAGGGCCCGGGGCAGGCACCCCGCTTGCCCTGCCCTATATCCGCCACTGACAGGCAGCCCCTTTGCATGGCTGAGCTGCTCCCAGGGGCGAAAGTGACACATTTCTTACAGGTCCTGTTCTATTGGGCACCACCCCTTGGGTTGGGGGAGGCTCAAGGCAGAAACGAGGGGGGTTTCCGTAAAGCTACATGTGAATGGATCCATCTAGCAACCACTGCCAGCCACACACACAGGGGGAGGTTTTTGTGCAAGCACAACATGCAGTGGAAACATACTGAGAGAGAAGTGGCAGCCTCAGAAGGCAAGCTGCATCAGGTGCCAAAGTAGGTCAGTGGGGAGAGTGCTAGACTGAAGACCTAAAGGTCCCTGATTCACTCCCAGGCTTTGGCAAAAGTCTTTGTTCTTGAAGCTGGTCCTGTCTTTGGCTCCTCTGTGAAGAGCCCAGCTGTGCCTCCTGAAAGGATCTTATCTGCCCTGCTGCTCCACCTAGGAGCCAGCAAGTCCTGCCTCTCCTCCCTTCCTCTGCCAGGGAAAGAAAGAGGAGCTCTTCTTAGAGCAGCATCAAACCAGACCCCTAAGGACATGTGCTCTGCCAGCTGAGCTATTGAAGCTCCTCTCTCACTGCTGCTTTGTCCATCATGGCAGGAACAGAATTTTGTGCCCCCTGCTGGGTGTCTAATGCCCACTGAACACTTCAGGCACATGATGGCATAAAGTATATTTCTGGATGAGCAGAAAGATGTGTCTTTGATCTTGTAACTAAGATGGTTAGGTCCAGTGATGGTGTCAGCAGAGTAAATATGAGGACAAAGCTGGCAACAGGGTTTGTTGCAAGAGAAAGTAACGTGCCTGAAGTGTCCTTCTGCTATGTATATTGGACAAACTTCTCGGACACATCGCCAAAGAATTAATGGCCACAAATCAGACATCAGACATTTTCACCAAGAAAAAAGTTTCCTTTCATTTCAAGCAACCTACGCATAGTCTTAACGACCTTACTACATGTATCTTACTTCAAAGAGACTTTAACACCAGACTACAAAGAGAAATCTCTGAACTGTCATTCATGCTTAAATTTGACACTTTACGAATGGGCCTTAAAAAGATGCTAATTACCTTACCCATTACAAAGATAACTTCCCCAATTATCACCCCTAGTATCATTATCTCATAGACACTATCCCCCTCTCCCCCTTACCCCCCTTCTGCTCTAAATCTGATTTGTCAGTGTTCGCTTTTTTTTTCCATTGTATTCCTTTGGTATATATGGTCATTCCAATTCTCTTCCAGAATTTGATCTGAGAAAGTGGGTCTGGCCCACAAAAGCTCATCACCTAATAAACCATCTTGTTAGTCTTTAAAGTGCTGCACAGTCCTGTCTTTTGTTAGGACAGGAGAGCCAGCGCCACACGCCCTTGTGATTCCTTGGGGGGGTCAGCGCCCAGAGAACCTGAGAGTGCAGCTCCTGCAGCCATGGAGAATGACTCTCCCTGCCCTTGGGATGGGCAATGGCAACACATGGAGCAGCTGGAGAAAACTCCCAGAAAGCAGCCCCATGGCTAAGCTGCTCAAGGCACCTGCCAGGTACGGTGGTGGTGAGGGAGGCAGCCCCCAGTGGTGCCTGGCCAATGCTCTCTCCTCAGTACGTAGCTGGAGTTGGCTTCCTTCAGTTGAGCTTGGCAGTGTCCCCCCCCAACAGAAAGCCAAAGGGAACAAAGAGTAGAAGTGCTGGAAGCTGGTGGGGGAGCCTTCTCTCTCTGAGTTTGATTTGGCGAGTCTTAGCTGGACTTGCTAAATCAAACTCCAAAAGATGGATTGTGGCCATTCCCCCCCAGCTGGACGTGCTTCTTGTTTTTCTGCACAGCACAGACCATGGAGCACAGGCAGCACTTTTCCAATGGGGCTAATTCTGCTCCACCTGCAAGTTGTCTCTGGGATGAGGCCCAGGAGCTTTCTGCCCCAATGAAGAGATCAAGTAGGAGAGGGAGGGGCCACAGGAGGCTCTTAGTCCCCTGGCTGGCTCTGCCTGTGAAAAGGGAAGTGAGGATCCCACTATCACTGGAGAATGTGGGTAGTGATCCCACTGCCTTGCACATGGTACGTGAGTTCTCTACCATTTGACCTAATTCCCCCATCTGTGAGCTGCTTGTCTGCCCCACCCACCTTGTTCTAGAGCCCACCATGTGCCTTCAGCTGCCTGAGGCTCCTTTCTGAACGGGCCACTCGTGCAGCTGTTTCCTGTGGGCCGGGTGGCTCTGCTGGCCGTTGATGGGGGGAAGAGAATCGGCAGCGAGACCCGACTGGCAGGAGGGTCTGGCTGGCTGGGAGAGTTTAGCTGCTGCTGTAGCGGAGGCAGGTCCATGTGCAGAGTCCTGAGTCCCTGGCTGGGCAGGGTCATTAAGCAGCTGCTGGGCTGCCACACAGCTTAGAGGGAACCTGGGGTCTGGCTTGGGAGTGAGGGGCCCTGTGGGGCTGGGAGAGACTGTTATGCTGAAACAAAGCACACGAGAGCTTTTAGAGGGGCAAAGGCAGCACGCCGCATTGATTGAGAACACAACAGTAGCATATGCTTTTCAGTCACCTCCCCCTTCACCCCCATCACACACACACACACACACACACACACACACACACACAGAGTCCCACCAGATGATGTTATAGTTACAGGTCCAGAGTCTGAATCAATCTATTGGACAGCCAGACTGATAGCAGAGGGGAGACAGGCTCTGTCGGTCACGATCCGATGCTCCTGGAGTTGTTGGCAAGACGAACCTAAAGTTCTATGGCAAGTACCGTGCTTTTATAACCCTTTCCTCTGTTGAAGTCCATGGATTTTGCTGTATCAGTCTGTCTGGTGTGTTATCTATTGATGTTACAATTCCAAACATCTCCGAGAGTTATCCTGTCCTGCATTTAATCGATTGTTTTCAGGGATGCCAACCTTCACCTTTAAAGTTGTCTATTTGTCCTTCCTTAATCATGGATGCACACTTGATGGCTTTTTTGACTCCGGTTAGTCTGTCTTCACCTGCATTACCCCCTCCTTTCTTGGCCATCTGGCTCTAACGATGGCCTTTACCCCTTATCTCTTCCTGGCCCATACACTCCTCATTCACACTCAAACAGCCCTGCTTTTACGGAGACCTTCAAAGTAGAATATAAACAATAGTGTTTTATATTGAGGAAAAGCAAAAGGCATTGTAAATTAGGCCCTAATCAAAACTATTCACACTGAGACTGGAGCCTCCAGCATTCCTCTAATCTCATTAACATGGACACAAGACAAGATTCTGTCTCTCACTTACTAAACCTTAGAACAAAGAAATAGATATTGAACTAAAGGCCTAACACTCTATCCCTACCTGAACAGAAATCACACATTGCTACATTATTACATCTAAAATACAAATATCAAAAGATATAAAACTCTTACTCCAGCCAGACCCATCGGCTGCAACTCAGGAGTGAGGGCACCACAGGGCCAGGCTGGCAGGGGCTGCACACCAGGAGTCAGGGGCAGCACGGATCCTGGAGGTGCCCAGACAGGAAGCAGGGGGCCGCAGATGAGGAGTGAAGGCCCCAGAGGGCTGAGTTGGCAGGGAAGCGAGTAGCACCAGGAGTCTTCCCACCAGGGTCTAGCTGCCCAATTTCCTCCCCACGGTGCTGGGCCCCCAACCACTTCGGCCACTAGGTCAGCCCAGGAGCTAAGCCACGAAAGGGGGGAAGGAGCGAGCCAAATGGCCGGGGAAGGGAAATGCTTGTCTTACCTTCCTGGGCAGTGGACGGCGACAGCGCTTGTCTGTGGCAGGGCTGCCAAGCACCTGGGAAAGAGAATTAGAGGTCAAGAAAACCAGCTTGTAACAGCCAAAGTAGCTCAGCTCAGTGAGCATTGGATTAGACATTTAAAGGTCCTGGCTTCAGTCCTCAGTTTTGGCATTTCTCCAGGTGCAGTAGGCTCCTCTCTGTGCCCTTTGAAATGCTGGAGGGCTCTGAAGAGGACATGGCAGCTCCATGGGCAGAGTCCTGAGCCCCTGGCTGGGCAGGGCTCATTAAGCAGCTGTGGGGCTGGACTGCAGGTTGGGGAAAGCACTGTGGGCTGGCGACGGATGGAGTCGTGGTTCGCATGGCAGCTGGCCAAGGAGTTAGGCTGGGTTTGTGGATGTTATTTACTGCTGCCCTGTCTCTGTTCTCTGACTCCCCCCTTTCCCATCCCCTGGTCCTGCCCAGCTCTGGCTCCCTCCCAGCTGCCTGGCTGCCTCCCGCATGGGCTGAGCTCAGGGGCCAGGTGGGTGACTTGCTTTACCAACACCTCCCATCAGTCTGCTCCATCACTCAGTGCATCCCACAGAGCTGAGCAAAATTGTGCCCTTGAGTGTCATTGTCAGCCAATCAGCTTTGTGAGGAGGATCATGGAGGCGGGGCAAAGAGATCTCTTGTTAGGTCAGCAAGGAAGCAGCCAGTGCCTCACCCCCAGGGAGTGGGCTGGAGACCATGTGGAGGGAGCAGCTGCCTCTCCCCTGTGTAGCAGGCACTTTCCCAGTGGGGCAACTCTGCCCCCTGGGGCCTGTCTCCACCACTTTTGTCACTGCGGGACTGAGTCCCAGCAGCTTTCTACCCCAGCATGGCTGGTTTTGGGGGAGACAAAGTAGGAAGCAGGAGGGGGCTACTGGAGACACTTAGCCCCCCCAGCTGGCTCTACCTTTGTGAGAAGAAAAATGGGGATTTTTTCCATTAGTGGAGAATGTGGGTATTGATCCCACTGCCTCTCACATGCAAAGTGAGTGCTCTATCACTTGAGCTAATTCTGCTGCTGTGTTAACAGCACCCCTCTTGGAGGCTCTTACCTTCTCCATGGGGACATCTGTCTTCTAGGTCAGTTAGTCAAGGGAAAGGAGAAGACTCCAGTGAGGCTCCTCCTCACACTCGTGCTTGTGACCCTCATTCTCTCTCTGGCCTCAAGGGCAAATCTCAAGAAGGAGACTCCCTGCAGCAAAGCCATGGGGGGCTCTGAGACTCCTTGCAGCAAAGTCTCTGAGGTTTCCTCTTCCCTGCAGCTTGTCCCACCTGGCCATTGTCATGGACTCTCTGTGAGGTCATCACCTCCCAACCTCCATTAGCCAATAAGATGAAGTGCTGTGAAAGGCCCTTGTGATGTCACTGCCACACCCACCCCTGCTCTCCAGGGCTAATGTCCTGCCCCAGGCAGCCCCTTTGCATGGCTGAGCTGCTCCCAGGGGTGAAAATAACACTTTTATACAGGGACTGTTCTATTGGGCACCACCCCTTGGGCAGGGGGAGGCTTAAGGCAGGAAGTTGGGGGAGGGGTTGTGCTACGACAGTACCTGTAAGAAATTACAGTGTGGAGTGGAGGGTGGGAGGCTCAAGGCAGGGATTTGGGGAAGATGTGAGTGGTGGGGAGCTCAGGCAGGGGAGAGGATGTGGGAGGGTACAGAAGTCAGGGCACAGGATTAGGGATGTGGGGGGCTTGGGGCTGGGACTGTGTGTGTGTGTGTGTTGAGGGGATCAATGGGACCAGATTCCCAGCTCCCTCTGCTCTGGACTCCCTGAGGCCCTTTAACACACAAGGGCTTTCTCTGCAGCGCACTGAGGAGAGGAACCCCTGAGCCAGTGATGCCGCTTTGCCCAGGTTGGCAGGGACAGGAAGCAGGCCGGGTGCCCAGTAACCCCAGACAGATGTGCACATCTGCATGAGAGCAGCAGCTGTTGTGGGACTCTAGAAATCTCCCCCTAGATCTAATTCCCCACATGCCAGGCACCAGTCAAAGCCAGGGCTCCGGGGTCTCAAGCAGAACACTGCGGGGGGTGGATACGTGTCTATTTGAGGCAGGTTCCTCACTCCCATGTCCCAGACATGTACTGTGGCACAAAGACCAACGGTCCCTGCACAAAGTGTGTCACAGGGATAAGCGTTAGCCCTGGGAACAAACACCGCCCTGCAGAAGAGACACCCCTGGTATGGAACCAACAAACCCAGAGCCACCCACTCAGGATCCCCAAGGGCACTGACACAGACTCCCTGGAACAGAAGAATCCCAAGCCTCAGTTCTGCCGGCCAGAGTTTTCCCCTCTTCCATATCCTGTCAGCTCACTGCAAAACACCCCACAACAGTAGATGAGGGTGAGTATGGATAAACCCAGCTGTGCTGTAGAGCAGCTGTTAGGTGGGGAAAGAGAGGTGATTGCTTGGCTGCCCCAAGCAACACACACATGTAAGAAAACTGCAGATGAAGTTTTTTCTGTGGGCATCAGGATGGCCACGTGGTCTAAGGTGCCAGACTCAAGGGCTTATCTTTCCCTCACTGGGGTGTTCTGGTCTCCAAATAGAGGCATGGGTTCAAATCCTACTCCTGACACATCCTCTGTTTTATATCTAGAGAAGTGACCTCATTTCCCTGTCTCCCCTGACACTGCAGGAGCACTAGCTCAGCATTTCTCTTCAGCTGCATCTACACAGCAGCGTTACTTGAGAATAACGGCCATTATACCGAAATAACAATGTGCGTGTCTACACAGCAATTCCATTATTCTGACTTCTGTAATGCTCCATCCAGACCAATGGTCTGAGGAGCCAGGAGGTTTCCAGGCTGCAGACAGCCAAGCCCACAGGCACAGACAAAGCAAAGTCCCAGCCACTTCCTGCTCAGCCCAGCAGGGTCTCTGTGTGGCCCCCAGACCTTTTGTTTGCCATTGTCCAGACACAGGGGCCCAGATTCAGCAACACTCACAGGCCCCACAGTAGGGGCCTAGTTTGATGCTTCACCCCACAGCCCAACAATGAGTCCCCAAATTCCCCCTGTGCTCCGGGAGCCAGGTTTCCTGTGTGAGTTCTGTGTGGCAGGCGACAGCAGGCCTGGGCACTGGGATTATTTACCAGTTTGCCTAGCCCTGGGAGTCCCAGTTTCTTGATGGCTGAGTGGTTAAGGCAGTGGGCTAGAAATCCACTAGGGTTTCCGTGTGCTGGTTCAAATCCTGCTCACAGCAAAGCCTATGTTTTGGTCACTCCCCTGGCTAGTGTAACCCTTCTGCCAGGTAGTGCCGGCAGAAGCCAGGGCTGGGTTCAATATCCAGGGGTTCCTTTTCATCCATCTCACACAAAACTGGCTCAAGCTCCCACCCAGTAGCCAGGGAAATCCACACAAACCCCTGGGCACCTCGGGGAGGCAATGCTTCCCCACTTGCCATCACAGAGTCTGAATGTAGAAAAGAAACTTTTAATAAAAGAGGGCAAGAAGTAATGTGGCATTAGCTTGGGAAAATACCACAAGCAGGGTTCAGAACCAACCCACAAGTAAGTCCCCGCTCAAGTGGATTGAGCAATGTCTTTTGCCAGCAATGTAAGTCCAGCAATGTAAATGCCCCATTCACATGCCCAAACTTTCTCCATACCCCACTCACAGTTGCAAACGCTTAGAAGTGATTTTCAGAGCTCATGTACCACTCTTGGTGGGGCGGGGCATAGGAAGCCTCTCACTCACTCTGCTGGCCACTCACCGCTGCTCTTACTGGCCACTCGCTGGCCACTCCCACTAGCCACCCTACTGGCCACCTGCTGGTGTTCTTGCCAACCGCTTCCACCAGCCACCCTGCTGGCCGCCTGCCACTGTTCTTACTGGCCGCTCCTATAAGCTACCTGCTGTTGCCCCTACTGGCCATCTACTTGCCAATCCCACCAGCCACCCTGCTGGCCACCTGCCGGCTGCCCTGCTGGCTGCTTGCTCCTGCCAGCTGCTGCTTCTATGATGGGAATGGGGATAGGTCTGGCTCTGGGCCAAACCCAGTGATTTCAGCTCTTTGTCAGTGTCCTTGGTGATTTCAGCTCTTGCCCCCTCCGTGCCCCCCCACCTAGGCTGGGCAAAAGATTCTAGCCCCCACTGGAATAATATTTTGAAATAACAAAGAGACTCCTTCTGGAGTTTGTTTTAGGTCTATCCTTAGAATGGGCAGTGGGGTAGGGAGAGACAGGATGAACCAGACTCATAGCTCATGCCTGGAAGACATGTGGCCTGCTGGTTCAATCTTCTTCCCCCCACACCCTGAGTCCACTGCACTTGAGTCTGGAAGGGGAAGGCTCATCCATCCCAGATTTTTTTTCAATGACACTGTCTCTCCTGCAAGCACTGGTGTCATATTTTATAATTCCCACATTTAGAGATAAAATGGTTTGGGACCTCACAAGAGCCAAATTAGTTACAATACTCAACATTCCATTCTCACAACCAATCCTCCATCAGGCCTATAGCACTGATTGAACTGGATTTACATAGCCACAGCCCAGATTCCTTTCCCAGCCAAGCATGAGCTGTATTTACATATCAACAGATGATTATCTTGCAGGGCTACACAACTGAAGGAGTGTACCCACACCTAGGACTGCTCTTCTCTTTCATCTGGCTGTATTGGAAGCAGTGGTTCAGATCCTGTTTACTTCTGCAGTGTAGACATACCCTGAGTGAGTAGGAGTGATACAGGGGGAGCAGCTCAAACATGCCAAAGGGTTGGCCAGGAGCAGACATGAACCCTGCAAGGCAGCAGTGACATCACAAGGGCCTTGGGCAGCACCTCAGCTCATTGGTTGGGAGGTAGTGACCTCACAGAGGGTCCAAGACAACAGCCAGGTGGGACAGTGTGAGATTACACACTACAGGGTGTTTGAGCTGCTCCCCACGAAAAGCAGTGAGAGGGAGCCCTTGGTTGTGGCACCTACTTGTGCCTGTTGTTCAGGGTTAAATAAGATCTCCCCGAGGAGGTTGCCTGTTCCCTTCCCACCTTGCATTGACTGGCATTGTCTGGGAATCAAATCAAGCAAGCGACAGCAAACGCCAGGCACTGTCATTGTCTGGGCCACAGATAAAGACCCTTTTGGAGCTGTGCTCAGAGGATGAGTCTCTGCAGGCCATGCGGAGGAATGTGGACATTTATGGCCGAACAGCTGATGGCCTTGAAAAGAAAGGCCACCTCCTTCCTACCCCCGCATCCTAGACCAAGTCAGAGCCAAGATCAAGGAATTGCAGCAGGGGTATCTGAGGGAAGCACCGCATCACTGTGCATGCTCTTGGAGAGGGTGAAAAGCAGTGAGAGGCAGTCCACAACTGCAGGACCCATTTGTGCTTGTGTTTTCAGGGTTAAAGTAGAGAGCACAGCATCAATCTTCAATGCTCCTTCTACACCTTGCATTAGGTGGACATTGAACTCAGGTCAACTGCTTGGAAGGTAGCTATGCTAACCACTATACCACCAGTGCATGTGAGTGCTGCTGCTGGGAAAATTAATGAGGGAAATTAAAGTCTGCCATGATGCTAGCTGGAAGCGAGAGGGTGCCCATGTGGTTTGGGTAAAGCATAACTTCTTGGCCATTTGGCTAAGATCAGGAGTAGTGATGGGGTAGTGGCAGCCCTGCGCTCTCCATGGTGTGAGGAGCTGGGCGGGAGAGGAGTCCCAGAGATTGTTGGGTGGGAGAGTATAGTTTCTTGGCCTTCGGGCTAAGCTCAAAAGCAGCTAAGGGAGAGGGGGGGAAGTAGCTTCTGGATACTCTGTGTGGCCTGGGGATCAGGACCAAGAGCTGTTCTTGTGTTTTTTGCCATAAAGTGTTGTTTCTTGGTCATTTGGCTAAGATCGAGCGCTTCTGCCTTTCGGAGAGCCATGTCACAGGCACAAGCCCCCAGAGACCCCTTCAGGGACACATTACAGGACCAAGCAAGGGGCAGCAAACACCAGGCACTGTCAGTGTCTGGGCCAGAGATAAAGACCCTCTTGGAGCTGTGATCTGAGGAGGAGTCTCTGCAGGCCCAGCAGTCCAGAAGGAGGAATGTGGACATTTATAGGCGAATGGCTGATGGCCTTGCAAAGAAAGGTCACCTCCGCCCTGCATCCTAGACCAAGTCAGACCCAAGGTTAAGGAATTGCAGGAGGGGTATGTGAGGGCCTGTGAGCGCAGCTCCCGCTCTGGGGAAGCACCGCAGCACTGTGCATACTGTGAGGAACTGGACCGAATCCCGGGGTGTGGGGAGCCCCTGTCTCCAGGGATAGTTGTGGCGTCTGGGATGGCGACACCTGGGCAGCAGCTTCAGGATAACAACGCTGATGACCTGCAGCTCCAGGATGAGGAGGAGGATTCCAGAAGCTTTGTGACCTTCCCCCTGCAGCCGGTCCCCCAGACGCAGGAGGACTCCCAAACGTCTTCAGACAGCGGGGAGGGAACATCAGGTGAGTGCTGGGAGGTTGCAACACCCAGGACATGTCTACACTTGCACCCTCTTTCAAGAGAGGGATGCAAATGGAGACATTAGAAATTGTAAATGAAACCGGGATTTAAATATCCCTCACTACATTTGCATAATCGCGTCCGGGTGCTATTTCGAAATACTTTATTTTGAAATAAAAAACACTGTTTAGATGCAGTTATTTTGGGAGAAAAACCTCATGACCCCCGTCCTCCCTAGGCAAGCGCCGTACCATACCAACCTGACCCAACCCAGGGGAGGCAGGACTTGAATCACTGTGGTTTGGACCTAACAGCAGAGTAAGTTTGCTAGTCTAGGCTCTGGACAGCACCTGTACAGAGGGAGATGGCAACTGCGGGACGCCCTCGCCAACTGTTCCAATGTCTCACAGCAGAAAAGAAAACAAAAGAGGCCAATGCAAACAGCCCATGGCAGTGAGGGAGTCAGTACGTTGGTGGGTGGGGCAGGTAGCTGGGGGCAGAGCTGGGCTCTAATTCACTGGGTGACCTTGGCCTGTTCAGTGAATCTCTCCCTGCCTCCGTGGCCCTGTCTGTACAGCAGAGACAGCAACACTCACTAGCCCCACAGGAGGGGGCAAGTTTGATGCTTCACCCTACAGCTCAGCAATGAGCCCCCAAGCTCCCCCTGTGCTCTGGGAGCCAGGTTTGCTGTGTGAATTCTGTGGGGCAGGTGACGTCAGGCCTGGGCACTGGGATTAGTTACCAGTTTCCCTGGCCCTGGGGGGGGAGGGGGGCCCCCTGCTCACCTCACAGCTGCGGTGGCCGAGTGGTTAAGGTGTTGGATTAGAAATCCAACAGGGTTTCCTTGTGTAGGTTCAAATCCTGCTCGCAGCGAGGCCTGTGTTTTGGCCACACCCTTAACCAAGGCAACAAGCTGCACAACCCCTGAGCCACTCTCCCCATCCCCAGTCAAACCCTTTCTGTGCCTTTCTGAGAGAGCACTGGCATAGTGCCTCATTATGGGTCCCTGAGCTCTAGGGAAACTCTCAGCTCCTGCAGCCTCTGCCTCTTGCCCAGCACCCCATGGCTCAACCCTACCCCTGAGTGCTGCCCTCCTCTAGTGTGTGATAGGAGTTGAGTGAGAGGATGGAGCATCTGGGCCTGCCCCCAAAGGTCCATCCATAAGGGCAGAAATGTGGGGGATATGAGGTGGATCACCCCTCCCCAGGTGCACAGTCCTGTCCCCCTGCCCTGTGTTGGGAGCAAAGGGTCTAGAGAAGTATTGTGTGTGTGGGAGGGGGAGGGGAGAAGGTCTTGTTCCCTGCTCTTGCTCTGCCTCTTCCCCCCAAGGCCTTGGCCTTGGCCAAAGAATTGGTAACAGAATATTTGTCCAAGTTAATGTACAAAAAAAACTGGCAAGCATTTTTCTGTGGGGTAGTGGTTATCGTGTTTGCTATCGTGTTTACTTAATATGCAAAAGGCTCCTGGTTCAAAGCCAGGCAGAAATGGGGGGGTTCTGCTCTTATTTGTGGCTCCCCAGGTAAACAGAGCTCCTGCTGCTTGGGATAAGCCCAACTCCCAGGCTGAGTAAGCCAAGGAACAGCAGGACCCCTGCTCTAGAAAGGGAGGGAGGGGCCAGTGTGCATGAGGGTGTTGCCTACACAGACAGCCCCATTCTGGGAGGGCAGAGCTGCCAGACATCTCTAGCGCTCATGAGGCCCAGGGGGGCACGTGGGTGTTAACAACATGCTCATGTGGTGCCATGGTCCAGCCAGGCCAACAGGGAGCCATTCTTGTGGTGTCACCTGATTCCCCCCAAGTACCCCTAACCCTTGTACCTGCCCCCTGAATAGCTGACAGGAAAGAGGCTCAGGGCCAAGCAGGAACCAGGGGAAATCAGGAGGCAGGAAGAGCCCCAGGCTGCAGCTCAGCTCAGCTCAGCTCAGCTCAGCTCCCCTTTCCTCCTCTGGCACCTTGAGCAGGGGGGCTTGTGATGGCAGCTCTAAGGGAGCCCATCAAGTTGAAGTTATTAGCCCCAATTAGCACATGCCAAAGCCTGGGATTGAACCAGGGATCTTCAGTCTAACACTCTCCCAACTGAGCTACTTCGGCTGCTGCAAGGGGACCTCTCTAGCTTGTAATTCTCTATCCAGGATGTTTGGCAGCCGGGCCGCATGTCATCATGCCCTGCCCAGGAAGGCAAGACTGGCTTTTCCACAGCGCCCCTCCCCCACAGCCCAGACCCAAGGTTTCCTCTAAGCCAGGCCTGGGCAATACAGGCCAGCAGGTCGGATCCAGCCCATGAAGCCACCCAATATGGCAGCAAGAAGCCTCAGGCAGATTCCCTGCTTGCCCTGCCCCCACACACAGCTGAGAGAAGGGGCTGCTGGGCCCTTTGTGTTTCACAGCTGTAGTGGAAAAGGCTTCATGCCTGGTCCCTGCTCCAAGCTTGTTTGTGGCCAGTGGGAGCTGCCTGCTTGAAGCCCTGGCCAGTCCACACAAGCTCTTATTCACCCAGGCATATGACCTGTACCGCCTGCCCAGGGGAGGAGCTGCCTGAGAGATGTTCTTGGCTGCTGGGAGTGTCTCCCAGTCAAAGCCTGCCTCTGGCACCTCAGCCCCTCCCTTCCCTCAGCCCACTGGCTCTCCAGTGAGAAAAATGACTAGGCAATTATCATATGAAAGTTGGTACTGGTTACTCTAATTGGGGATCAAACACAGGCCACAGCAGTGAGCATGCTGAATACTAGCCACCAGGGCTACATGAAATGTTTGCTGAGAGAAGGGGCTGCTGGGCAATTAGTGTCCCTGCTCCTGGCACAATCCCATTGGCTGGTTTCTGGCCGTGTGAAGCACCATCCCCCCTCCACTCAGGCTCTTATTCACCCACCCACATGGCCCCTGCAGCCTGTGTGGGGGGCAGTGCAGGCTGCCTGAGAAATGTGCTGGGCTGCTGGCTGGGAGTGAGCCAGATAAGTCTCCCAGCTAGAGCCTGTCTCTGGTACCTTACCCCCTCCCTTCCTTCAACCCACTGGTATTCCATGTAAACCAAATCCTCTGCTCCCCTCCTGAACCCACACTCCTCCCAGATCCTGCACCCCAGTCCTCTGCCCCAAGCTCCTGTCTGCACCCAGCCTGCATCCCAGACCCCCCACCTCCTCTGTTAATAGCATGGAAAAGTGCAGCCCTGGGAGCGCTTCCCCATCAAAAGTCATTGCCCACCCCTGCCCTAAGCTGTGCAGCAGCCCAGCCCCAAAGCTACCATGTCTCCCCAGGGCCCTTAGGCTGGCACTGGGGAGGCCTGAGTCCAGGCAGTGCCCAGTGGAGGCCAGTGAGGGTGCAGGGAAGGGCTGGAACTTGGGGGTGGGGTCGGGGGCTGATCTGAAAGGCTGCAGGCACCGTTAGACCCTTTTGTCCTTCCCTGTCTCACCCCAGTGCTGAGCAACACTCAGTGTCGGTCTGAGCATCCATCCTGCTCTGGGACGTGTCTTTGTGGCAGGAACCTGCCCAGGCGGCTCTAGCAGTGAGGCCCCTCCCAGGTACCACCAAGCAGTGAGATTTGGGTGAAGGGGGGAGGCAGAACCTGGGGGGCGGGAGGGGAGGGGGTAAGGCTCCATGATCATGTAAGAGTGAGGCTTTGCCCTGGACAGTTGGGAATTGTTGCCTCTCCGAGGGGCCCAGGCCTGGTGGGTCATTTCCCCAGGTTACTGAGTGGGGGCTGGAGCCAGTTCTGGGTTGTCTCCTTCAACAACAAAACTGAACCAATGGATCTTGTGCCGACCTGACACTGTGCTGGGCTAGTGCTGTGTGTGCCACGGAGCTTCCTGTAGCGCTGCCCATGCTGGAGAGAGGAGGGCAGTTTGAGTCACCCAGCTCTGCCCCTTCTGAAAATGGCAAGTGTTGTCTTAGCAGTGTGGGAGAGGTGGGAAGGAGCCCTGAAGTAACCTCTTGGGTCACAGCTGCTGTAACATGTGGCGGTGAGATGAGAAAAAGGTTTAGGCAGTTGTCACATGAAACTTCAGGCTGGTTTCTCTGACTGTGAATTGAACCCAGGCCACAGTAGTGAGAGGGCTGTAGTCTAACCACTAGACCACCAGGGATACATGAAGTGTACTTCTTTGCTCACTTACACTAGCCTTTCACAGGCCATTTTCTGTCCACTTCAGGATGGGGGGGGGTCCATTCTCCCTTGCCCAGTGGGGACAAGAACAGCCAAACAGAACATCAAAGCAGCCAGACTGGGCCATGCCAGTTGTCCAACTAGCCCAGGATTCTGTCTCAGGACAGCAGCCGATTTCATTGTCCCAAGGGAATTCTCAGGACAGACAGTTATTAAGTGTGATCCCTCCCATCACCCATTCCCAGTTCCTGGAATACACCAGCTAGGGACATCTTCCCTGTCCATCCTGGTTAAATGCCAATCATTGTGGCCCCCCCCGGGCTTCCAAAGTTGAGTAGCTCTGCGTTAGGGGTTCTTATTAATGTCAAGAACCTCAACCAATGTAAAGCCAGAGTGTGATGGAACTAGAAAGGAAAATATTTCCACTAAAAGGAGCTTTTTCCAAGGGGACACTTGGAGTTGAACCAAGGACCACTTGATCTGCAGTCAAACACTCTACCACTGAGCTATACCCCCATGAAAGTGGGTATCTACAGCCAGTACTGGGAACTGGGTAGGGAACAAGAGGCTTTTGTGTAACACACATCCGAGGTGGGAGGGACCCTCACTGACCCCCAGATTGTGACAGGTTCTAACAAGGAATTTGCCCTGAAAGCAGCAGAGCTGGGGCAGGACAGAGAGTCCTGAGCGATGAAGGGGCTGGAGGGAAGCCAGGAGAACAGAGGCCAGCCTGAGAGCTGAGAGCCCCAGGTGCCCCTGTGGGGTGTCAGCTGTAGGTGCCATGGTGTAAGGGGCAGCACTTGGGAGTCTGAATCCTGCGGGCTGGACTCAAGTCTCAGTGGGACTGGTGTTGGGGAAATCTCGCTCCCCTGGGGTACAGAGTCCCCAGAAGGGTCCAAGGCTGGAGGTCAAAGCAGTGAGGCAGGAGAGAAATCTAGAAGGAAAACTTTATTATGCAGGCTGACAGCTACCAGAGTGAAAGCAGCAGCAGCCCTGAGAGACAGTTTCAGGGATCCTTTATACAGTATGTTCAGACAGTTTAGTTGTTGATTGTTTTTCTTTAACATATCAAAGTCTCAGGAGAAGTACTCTGAGATGTCTCCATTCACACCAGGTGTGCTAGAAGTCAGTTTTACAGTACAAAGGCACATGATAACCTGAGTGAGGAGTCTACAAGGCAAACTGTGACAAAGATAAGAGTTGACATGACAAATTGTGACAGACTAGGAGTCTCCATGAAGTTGAGATAGGAGGCATTGTAAGGGTCTTGATTAGAGTTAAGATGATTTCTCTGTTACAGAGAGAGAGAGAGGCCTGGAAAACTTTTAACCCTTACAGCAGTTTTCTTTTAGAGAGTTTTGATTTCCTCCACGGTCCCCCCTTAGACACAATTGGAGTTATGTGATTTTTCTCCCACAGCCCTCAACAGAGAGGAGAGGAGCAGAGCCCAGAGCTAAGGGGAAAACACATAAAGGTGTTAATTCCATGAATGATATTATATAGCAAAAAGGATATGGGACAGTTTGTGGATCCCTAGAAAGTCATACAACAAAGCACTTATTCACAAGGGGAGTCAGTAGAAAGGATAAATGGAATCTCTGAAATGCTATGCTCTTGGGTATCATAGAATCATCGAATACTAGGACTGGAATGGACCTCATGGAAGGACCCAGAACTTTCTGGACCATCCCTGATAGACATTTATCTAACCTACTCTTAAATATCTCCAGAGATGGAGATTCTACAACCTCCCTGGGCAATTTATTCCAGTGTTTGACTACCCTGACAGTTAGGAACTTTTTCCTAATGCCCAACCTATACCTCCCCTGCTGCAGTTTAAGCCCATTGCTTCTTGTTCTATCCTCAGAGGCCAGGAAGAACAATTTTTCTCCCTCCTCGTGACACCCTTTTAGATATCTGAAGATATTTGAAATAATGCATTTATACACAAAAACTATTTTGAAATAGCATTTTGCTATTTCGAAATAGCACATCCACACTGAGTGGACCCTGAACTGAAGTTAAGGCTGGCTGGAACCAGTGCCAGCAGGGCATCAGGTTAGGACTTAATCTGTGGGGCTGCTGCCTGAGGCTAACTGAACTCTGTGCTTAAAGGGACCCTACCCCCACCCTCGACAGACAGCTCTCAGGGTTCCCCGCTTGCTTGTCTACCTCGATGAGGGGCAGCAAAGCAGTCCTGTCTTGGAATGCCCTGAGTACCTGAACTCGGGACACCACAGCACTCGGCCACATGGAGCCAGAGCTGCCCCTGGGCACGCTGGTGCATCTTGTGGGGTCGTTGCCATCAGCCCAGCTACACTTGCTGCAGGCTGCCATCCAGGGGGTCCATCGGGGGGCTGTCAGGATACAGGAGGCCCTGTGGGAGAGTGTTCACCCCGAGGAGCCCTCAGAGCCTCCCCGGTCCTCCCCACCGGGGGCTCGTGCCCCATTCCTCCCTCATGTCCTTCCACTTACCCCTCCCTAGCCCCCTTTCCTGATGTCAAATAAAAGACACGTATGTTCAAAAATAGAAACTGGGTTTATTGAACAAAATGGGGGGGGGGGATGAACCTCTGGGGAGACTGGGAAAAGGAGGTGGGAGAGGGGAAGAGAGAGGGTGGAAGAGGGGAGGGGGAAACCTGGGAGGAGGGAGCTGGAAGGGGGAAGCAAGGGGAAGAAGGGGGAAGGGAAGCTCAGGGTCTCCAGACCAACTTGACTTTCATGCTAACCTGCTCCTGGGTTCGCATGTGGCCTTTGGTGGTCAGGCTGGCAGCTATCCTGCCATAGACAGCCACGTTCCTCCGTCGAGTGTGGAGATCATGGACGTTGGGGGCATCCCCCCCAGACCTGAATAAAGTCCATGATCTCCACCCTGGACCAGGAAGGCACCCACCTTCTCCAGCCCCTGTCAGGCTCCTGGGAGCTGGCAGACTGCTCCTGGGGAGCGGTGGAGGGCTGGCTGCCAGTGGCTTGATGGCTTATGTTTTGGGGCCACTGGGTCAGGGGCCCCGGTGGCCACTGCTGACTCTGGGCTGGCAGGCTTGGAGCTGGCACAGGCACTGTGGCCAGGTCTACCCCTTTAATGGCTCCGGGGCTGGGGGAGAGGAGAGTAAGTTTTCCTGGTTGTGCCCAGAGTGGCCACCAGGGCTCCCTGGAAAGTGCTGGAGGCCCTGTATTTCAAATTAAGTGTCTACACAGCACTTAATTCGAAATAGGTATTTCGAATTTGGCGTTACTCCTCGTAGAATGAGGTTTACCAAATTCGAATTAAGGGCTCCGCTATTTCGAATTAAATTAGAAATAGCAGTTTGCATGTATAGATGCTATTAAGGTTAATTTGAAATAACAGCTGTTATTTCGAATTAACTTTGCAGTGTAGATATACCCTAACTGAGGCCTAATCAGCACAGAGTAGAGTGGAAGAATGACTTCTCGTGTCTTGCTCACAACACACCTGTTAAAATACTTTCATTTACTGGGAGATATTGTCTCATCAACACAAGAGCAACTTTGGACACATGACCACTTCATTTAGATACCTAACACAATATGAATTTTTTGAAAATCTGATCATTAGTTCATTGGAGATATATATATATATATATATAAATTAACTGGTGTCATAGTTACAGTGTCAGTCTTGTCTAAAAGTGGTAAATACATAACTCCCCTCCACCATTATACAGTCTCACCAAACAAAGTTCCATTTGATTTTAACAACACCCCATAAGTAAAAATCAAATTTGAATCTGTAAGAAGGGCATAGAAATATGGCAGATCCATCTTAGTCACTCATCCTAGAAATGACTGCAGAGCAAATGGAAGGACATATTTGTCCAGAATGCTTTTTTCCCTCTTAAGGAAAGACTCCTTAGAAATCAATCAAGATTGGTCAAGAAAGTGCCTTGGCCTTCCTGACAATGATTTTAATCTCAGAAGGGTGTTAGTCTGTACCTGCAAAAACAATGAGGAGCCCTGTGGTACCTTAGGCTAGGGCTACACTGCAGTCTTCTATCGGAAAAAGCAACACAAAATGGACTCTGCATTTTGCATAGCTTTTTCTGATTCTTTTGTCAGAAGGTGGTTTAATAGGTGATGAGCTTTCGTGGGCCAGACCCACTTCCTCAGATCATATTCTGAAAGAGAATTGGCATGACCATATATCCCAAAGGAATACAATAAAAAAAGTGAACACCTTATTAAACTGACAAATCAGATTTAGAACAGAAGGTGGGGTGAGGGAGAGGGAAAGAAGAAATAGCTATTTATGAGTCAATGAATGGCTAATCAGGGGTCCATTCATTGACTCATAAATAGCTATTTCTTCCCTCCCTCTCCCTCGCCCCACCTTCTGTTCTAAATCTGATTTGTCAGTTTAATAAGGTGTTCACTTTTTTCATTGTATTCCTTTGGGATATATGGTCATGCCAATTCTCTTTCAGAATATGAGCTGAGGAAGTGGGTCTGGCCCATGAAAGCTCATCACCTATTAAACCATCTTGTTAGTCTTTAAAGTGCTACATAGTTTTTCCTTTTGTTTTAGCAAGATCAGACTAACACGGCTACCTCTCTATTACTTTTGTCAGAAGAGGCTTTTCCGACATGGGGCCTGTCTAAACTGGGGCAAATGTCAGAAAAGCCCCCTCTTTCAGAAGCCCCTTCTTCTTCATGGAAGGAGGAATACAGGGGCTTTCAAAAGTGTGTATCTGCACCTCCAAAAAAAAAAAACCCCAGCAAAAAAACAAACACAGAAATGCAAATGCATTCCCTGGATATGGTGGTGTTTTTTTGGGATACCTCTGGTATCCTGAAAAACCCCTGCAGTGTAGACATAGCCCTAGAGACTAACAGATTTATATGGGCATGACCTTTCTTGGGTAAAAAACACTTTGTCAGATGTATGAAATAATTCTCATGGGAATTTGATATGGTGCACATTTATCTATGCCCAAATAAATCTGTTAGTCTTTAAGGTGCCACAAGGACTCCTCAATGATTTAAATAACATGTAAGGAAAGTTTACAACTTATTTTCTCAATTATGAAAGTAGCTGTTTGCTCAAATTTGGATACATTCTGTTATTGTAAAATATTTCACAAGCAAGGAGTCATATTTGCTGTAATAGGAAAGAACAAAGCCTGCAGCACATACAACACTAAAATTGACACAAGGCACTGACCTGCTACCCACAGTTCCAATACGGCCTCTTCATAATCAGTATCATCTTGAACAAAACAGTGGTATTGTCCTTCATCGGAACATCTGATATTGAGAATACTCAAAGGAACATTTCCATCTGTGAGTCCAGCTTTCAAAAGCTCTGTCCTCCCCTGATACTCTGGCATCTGTTCTTCATACTGATCCTTCCCATCATGATAGAGGTGCACAATGGATAGAAAGTCAGATCGGAACCATCTCACCATCATGTTCGCAGCACTCATGCGGGGGGACATGTGACGGGGTAACACAGCTTCCTGACTCAGTATGGCAGTGAGAGGGTCACGGGGTCCAATCACTGTGAACTTTGCTGGAAAATGCATAAGGAGAACAACAAGAAGAATAGCTCAGAGGAAAGTGAAAATTTGATGTGAAGGACACAACCAGCAGCTGCCATTTCAGACAAACTTTCCAAGAAGCTCTACCAGGGACATACACCTGTCATAGATAACTTCATCCTGAATGTTTAAAGGGCAGAAGTGCTCATGGGCAGTGGGCCCATGGTTCTGTTATAAGAACGCTCTGTCTCACTGTATGGCACAGCACGTAGCACTGGGACGGGGGTTGGAGCTCAGAACGGACAAGGTTGTTGCATGGCCCCCATCACTGAGCACTGGACAGAGAGGGGAGCTGAGAACAAGTAGGTTCAGTGCATGGCAGAGGCATGCAATGCTGACACATGGTGAGAAGCTGAAGACGGGCGTGTTCAGTCCATGTCACAGTGACACATCACAGAAACTGAGACAGAGAACTGGGATTGGACCTGCTTGGTGCATAGCTGAGACAAACTTATCATTCAACAGCTCTCAAACTGACAAACTCACTGTCATTGCCAGGAGACTTGTTGGGCCTCACCAGGAATAAGGGTTGTGCAGGCGCTATATTTGCTCTTCTTTCATTACAGTGTTCCTGGGACATAGCCCTACTGCTTGAGCCAATTTTTAAATTATTACGGTTCAATACTTCACATGTGCAAGAGATCAAATAAGCAAACTTAGTGAAAATTATTTCCTAAAGACAAAACAGTGCACTACAAAAGGCAAACATCCATATCCTTCTTCCAGGAAGCAATTCTTATCTTCCATCATGGTCACCTCACACAGAAGGTGTGCTTGAAAAATACACCCCAAATCCACTTATACTGCAGCCTTTTCCAAGTGAAAGCAGACTATATACGTCACCTAACATCCAACTCACCAGTTTCTTAACTTCTTGTAATCTTCTGTGCCTTCTTTAACCCTGTTTTGGACACAACTTTCCAAACTAGGTGGGTGTAGAGGTACATTCCAGCCAATGCTAGGTCACCCCATTCATTGCTTTGGTAGCCTTCCTATTTTCTATTGTGAATGTTAATTTCAGATTTATAAAGTGTTGTGGCATATTTGATATTAATAGGCAGAATTTTGGGAAGAGCAGAATACATTCAATTCACTTCCCAACTCTCTTTCTCTCATATATTCTATCTATCTTTTTACTGTGCATAGTAGTCCTATGAAATAGATATATTTCATAGCACAGTAGCATATATATACATAGGACTACTATGCACCATATTGTCTGACATTATAGACTCATAGAATACTAGAACTGGAGGGGAACTTGAGAGCTCAAGTCCAGTCACCTGCCCTCTCAGCAGGACCAAGCACCATCTAGACCGGGGTAGGCAATAATTTTTGGCCAGGGGCCTCTTCAAAAATTGGCAGGGCGGAGGAAGCTTTGTGAGCTCCCCCACCCCCAAACTCTGATTGGCCTGGGAGCGGGGAAGTGTGCAAAGCTTCCGCCTGCCCTGTGAGAAGCGTGCGGCACTTCAAAGTGCCACACACTCCTCGCAGGGTGGGGGTAGGATGAAGGAAACTTTGTGTGCTCCCCCTGCGCTCAGGCCAGTCAGGGCTTGGGGGCAGGGTAGTGCATGAAGTCTCCTCCTTCCCTGCCAGCAGTGCGCTTCTGCAGGGCGGAGGAAACTTGGTGTGCTTTACCTGTCCCTAGGCCCTAATTGGCCTGGTAGCGGGGGAGCGGCAGGGCCTCCGCCGGCCAGATCAACCAGCTTTGTGGGCCAGATCCAGCCCACGGAGGCCCTTTTGCCAACTCCTGATCTAGACTATCCCTGACAGGCATCTATCCAACCTGTTCTTAAATATCTCCAGTGATGGAGATTCTACAACCTCCCTGGGCAACTTATTCCAGTGTTTATCACCCTGACAGTTAGGAAGTTTTTCCTAATGTCCAACCTAAACCTCCCTTGCTGCGGTTTAAGCCCATTGCTTCTTGTTCTGTCCTTAGAGGCCAAGGAGAACAATTTTTCTCCCTCCTCCTTGTGGGACCCTTTTAGATACTTGAAAACAGCTATCATGTCCTCTTTCAGTCTTATCTTTTCCAAACTAAACAAGCCCAATTCTTTCAGCCTTCCTATATAGCTCATGTTCTCTAGACCTTTAATCATTCTTGTTGCTCTTCTCTGGACCCTTTCCAATTTCTCCACATCTTTCTTGAAATGTGGTACCCAAAACTGGACACAATACTCCAACTGAGGCCTATTCAGCGCAGAGTAGAGTGGAAAAATGACTTCTCGTGTCTTCCTCACAACATTCCTGTTATGTTAATGAATCCCAGAATCATGTTTGCTTTTTTTTTTTTTTTTCAACACTGTCACACTGAAGACTCACGTTTAACTTGTGGTCCACTATGACCCCTAGATCCCTTTCTGCAGGACTCCTTCCTAGACAGTTGCTTCCCATTCAGTAAGTGTGACATGGATTGTTCCTTCCTAAGTGGAGCACTTTGCATTTGTCCTTATTAAACTTCATCCTATTGACCTCAGATCATTTCTCTAGTTTGTCCAGATCATTTTGAATTATGACCCTATCCTCCAAAGCACTTGCACCCCCTCCCAGCTTGGGATCATCTGCAAATTTAATAAGCGTCCTCTCTATGCCAGTATTTAAATTGTTGATGAAGATATTGAACAGAACTGGTCCCAAAACATAGCCCTTTTCTTCTTTACAAATCCATACTGCCTTTTACTTATAGCCTTATTTTCTTCCAGATGTTTGCAGATAAATTTCTTAATTACCTGCTCCATTATCTTCCCTGGCACAGAAGTTAAACTGACTGGTTTATTGGGTTGTTCTTATTTCCCTTTTTATAGATGGGAACTAGTTTCACCATTTTCCATTCTTCTGGGATTATTTGCACAATAGTCCTTTGAAATATAAATATATAAATTTTCTGGGACTACTGTGCACATAATGTCAAATAATATGATGTATACTACTCCTGATATTTATAGATTAGCTAACAGGTCCAATTAAAATGTCACATGGCATCAATATATTCTGGTTCATCTTATGTTTTTGTGCATATTACTCTATAACTATGGCTATGTCTAGACTACACTGATCTATCAGAAAAAGGCACGCACATTTTTTTGGAAGAGGCTTTTCTGAAATTTTCAGATTTCCTGCCGATCCCAGTGTGGGGCTGGGATGAGGTGGAGTAGGGAGGGCCCCCATCCCTCCTGTCACCCCACATAAGGGGTGCCAGTCTCCCACTCCCCACGTGTGCCAGGAAAACTGTTTGTTCACCTGCCCCATCCTGAACCAGGGTCTGGGCTGTATTGACATTTAGGCTGGTGCAGGAATTGAAGCCTGTCCCGCCCTCAGGCCTCACAGTCTTAAGGGGACAGCCAGACTAATAAGTATAGGCCTGAGCACTAGTCAGAGGTCCAGGATTGAGCAAGACAGTTTACACATGGTGGAGAACATGGGCAAGACCCAGCCCCTGAAGTGAGGGGTGCAGGGACTACAGGGGTATGCACCTGACCCCCTCCTCCCAACCCCCTCCCCTCCAGAGATAGGAAAAAGGGAAATCCGGGGATGGATCTCAATACATTCTTTAAATTTTTGGCTGAAAGTCAACAGCAGCAACATCAACAGATGCTGCAGCAGATGGGGGTGCAGCACCAGCAGCACCAGGAGCTGATGCAACAAATAGTGGAAACTTTTGCAGCAGCTAGTAAGCCAGCAACAGGAGATGCAGCAGCAATGCTTTCAGCAGCTGGCCAATCTCTGGTCCCAACCTGGGGGTACCAACCCTATCCCAGCCAGGGACTCCTTAGTGTCCCCTTCACTTGTGTGCCTTACCAAGATGGGGGCAGACGATGACCCCAAGACCTTCCTAGAGACATTTGAGCAGGTGGCCATAGCAGCCGGGTTAGCTCGAGATCAGTGGGCTACCCTGTTGGCCCCCTACTTGATGGGAACTGCCCAGATGTCTTATTGGGGGCTCCCGATTGAAGGCACCCAGGACTACCCTCAGATAAAAGCGGCCATTTTAGATGCTTTAGATTTCAGGCCAGAAAATTTCCGGTGATATCTCCGGACTGTCAGTTACACACTGGGGGCTCAGCCGTGAGCGGTGGCCCAGGAAATTAAAGATCTCTGTGAGGACTGATTGCGCCCGGGGCCAGCACTCGGCCAAGGAGATTGTGGAGCAAATCGCACTTGAGCAGTTCACCCAAGTACTCCCACCCTATGGCCAGGCATGGTTGCTCCACCACAGCCCAACAAGGCTGTCACCTTGATGGAGGACTTCCTGGCTGCCAAGAACCCAGTCAGGCTGACAGCTCGGGCTCCAGCCTCATTGCTGAGATCAGGGGGTCCAACGCCAACTCCCAGGCCCCAACAGAGGGCTACCGTCATAGGCTCCACCATCCAGCAATCCGAAAGGTGGGCCCATGATGTGGCACGACTGGCAACCCATGAGACTCTGGTGACTCCTCGTCCTGTGGGCCAAGAAGAACAGCATAGCTCCCCACCAGACAAACCTGTCTGAGTGACTCACCCAGAACTCAGGCCATGCTTTGCCTGTGATTGCATGGGCCATTTACAGAAGGATTGTCCAGAAATGGGCTGTAGCTTTGGCTGGGTATGTACGGCTGAGACCCAGGCCTACCAACCGGCCCTACTCAAGCCGATGAGCCATAAGGGGGTAGGATCATGAGAAGTTATTGTCCTTCTTCACTCAGGCTGTGGCCAGACCCTTGTGAAAAGGGGGGTTATCCTGGACCCCACAGAGATGGTGGGAGAGCTAAGACTCCAATGTATCCATGGTGATGTAAAGACTTACCCCAGTGCTAGGGAACACTTAACAGTAAATGGGGTCATGGAAGAGATGGTAGTGGGGGTGGCCTCCACCTTAGCTTATCCCATCATTCTAGGTCGGAACTGGCCCAGATTCCATGAGTTCCTCCAAGAGGTCAGCCTCTGATATCCAGGCCCCTTGGTTGCTCTGGTGGGAGAGCCCACCGGGAGGGACCCTGCCAGCCCCCAGGTCAAGGAACCCCCCCAGGGAAGCCAAAGAAGGGCCCTCCATGATAGAAGGCCCGGAAAGACTGGAGGAATCCAAGGATACCCCTGGGGAGGAACTGGGAACAGGCAGCTTGGTCAACTTCCCCCAAGACCAGTGAGGCAACTCTACTCTGCAGTTTGCATATGACCAGGTAACCCATATTAATGGAGTGGTGATGAATCCTCAAAATCCTGAGCTCTGGCCTCATTTCAAACTGATAGCAGACCGTCTTTTCTGAGTGTCTCGAGATCCACAGACCTGGGAGATCTGATCCCAGCTACTGGTCCCCCACAATCATCAGAGGGCAGTTCTAAAGCTAGCCCATGACATCTCTGCGGCTGGCCATCTGGGGCAAGATAAGACCTTTGTTCAAGTCCTTGCACAGTTTTATTGGCCTGGGATTTATCAAGAGGTGAGGGATTACTGCTGCTCCTGCCCTGAATGTCAACTGGCTGTGGATGCCAGGGTCCAGAAAGCCCCACTGGTCCCCCTTCCCCTAGTAGGGACCCCCTTTGACCGGGTGGCCCTCGGCTTTGTGGGACCACTACCATGAAGCAAAGCAGGGCATTGATATATTCTAGTCCGGGTGGACTAAGTGACCTGGTTTCCTGAGGCCATTCCACTCCAAAATATGGGTGTGTGCAGCATCGCTTCAGAACTGGTGAAAATTTTTGCCCGAGTGGGACTTCCCCAGGAGCTGCTGACAAACCAGGGAACCAGTTTCACTTCCCAGTTTCTTTGCCAGGTGTGCACCTTGTTGGGCATACAGAAGTTAGAGACGTCAGTCTACTACTCCAGATGTGGGGTGCTCAATTTAATGCAAGAACCTGGGAAAACACCCCCTCCCCTTCCAACAGCCTGCTTCAGTATGTGTTACAGCTCCAGGAATGTCTGGACCGAGCAGGAGCTCTGGCTTGAGAAAGCCTTCAGGCCATCCAGAGGACCCAGAAAAGGTACTACAACCAGAAAGCCCAGGAGAAGACCTTTGAGCCAGGGCTCCGGGTGCTTCTCCTACTCCCATTAGAGAAATCAAAACTTATAGCCTGATGACAGGGCCCCTATGAGGTCACCTGTCAAATGGGCCCAATCACGTACAAGGTCCATTAGCCTGATCGCAAAAAGAACCAGCAAGTGTATCATGTCAACCATCTGCAATGATGGAGAGCCTGGAAGGGGTTACTCATTAACCCCCATCCCCCGGAGCCACGAGGCATAACGGGACGGTCGACAAATGCCTTTGATGTCGACTGCGGAGCGTTCAGACTAGCATGCTGAGCCAACAAACAGCTGATTGGCTCAGCGCGGCAGCCATTTTAATTTAAATAAAGCGGCGATTATTTAAATCGCCACTTCATTTTCCTATGCCAGGTAGCCTAATCTACATGCCTCTGTCGCCAGAGGCATGTAGTCTAGACATACCCTCTGAGCCCAGGTGGTCTGAGAAGCCCCATTAATTTCACAGAGTCCTAGGGGTAGGGCAGGAAGTATTAAAAACCCTGCCCAGGAGCTCAGCAGATGGCCAGCTACTGGAGGGAGCAGAGGCCTATGTTGAGCTCTCACACTTAAACCTTGAGAAACTGGGAGAGAAGGATGACTGGACCAGACCAGGCACTGAAGAGGAGATTTTCTGTATACTATCCCCACAGGCAAAGTATCCAGACCCTGCAAACTCGTCACTGACCGATAGCCAGGTACAGACTGAGGGGGAGTCTGGAAGTGGCTCAGGGGAAGCAGATGATGGTCAGGTGGACCTGATAGCCCTTTGACGTGCGTTGGCATGTTTTGGCTCGGATTTCCCGCTGACCCCAGTGGCTGCCAAGGCTGCCCCTACTAGTGCCTTGGGCTGGGACATGGTGGAGTAAGGAGGGCCTGTGTCCCCCCTGCCACCCCATATACTGGGTGGCAGTCTCCCCCTTCCCACTTGTGCCAGGAAAACTGTTTGTTTGCCTGCCCCACCCTGAACCAGGGTTGTGGCTGTATTGACATGTAGGCTGGCATGGGCACTGCAGCCTGCCCCACCCTCAGGCCCCACGGTCTCACAGGGGTTGCTGGATTAATAATATAGGCCTGAGCACCAATCAGGGGCCCAGGACTGAGTGAGACTGCTTACAAGCCACTTCAGAGGCCTAAACAAATCCTCTAAGAAGAAGCAGACACAATGTTGATTCCTACCTGATTCCATCTTATGAACATAACAAGTCAGGAAGAAAGCAATAAAACTGGGGAGAGGTGCCATTGCTCCAGAGCCAGCACCCATGGATAGAACTTTCGTGTTCCCTGTAACTTGATTTAGACAACAGGAAGGAAGAGAGAAAAAAAAAAACTTACAGTGAACATAACACTGATCAATATTAAGTCATTAAAAGTAAACACTAAAGAAGACACATTAAATAAAAAAGGAATAAATACATTGTTAAGGGAACTCTTTTATATTGTGGAGTTAGAACAACCATTCAGTGAAACCTGAAAATGTGTTTACTTTATTAGTTTGATTTTGTTCCATCCCTATAAATTCATATAAAACAAGTCAGATCAGTGTAAAAGTTGGTAGTGATTCCATCAATGGAGAGAAGAAGTATTAAGGAATGAGAAATTATGTATGTATAAGAAAGTTTCTTGTTTGGTTGGTTTTTCCCTATTACTTTTCTTTCAACATAGATGCAAAATGATTCAAGCCCATAAACAACATTTTTAAGCAATAGGGACCACAGAAAAAGATGCCTCAGAAAACTGAATGCAGTATTCAAATGTTTGTAACTTACTTTACAAAATAAAAATATACAGCAAGTTAATACATAACAAATCTCCCTTTGAATGTGCTGAGAATAAGATCAGGTCCAATTTTCTTGAATAAAACTTCAGAGCAAAGAAATGAATTCTAAATTAAAGAGCCAGAAGTGTGATGTTTCATTACCATGAACATGGAAGAAAAACAGCTCATATGTCATTTTGAATATATAATTGAAAAGCAAGTTTCTATTTAGAATAAAACACATTTATCCTGGGATTATTGAATTATTTTGCAGTTAATAATTCACACAGAAAAAAATGTTGAGATCTCATAGAGCAAGGGAGATGGTATTCAAGTGATAGAAGCTCACCTACTTGATACATCCAGGAAATAAGCTTTGGAAGAGTTTTGGCCTCTCTCTGATGTTCCCAGATTTTCTAAAATCCTCATCTATTCTTCTCTGGTTAATTTACATTGCCAGTGACTATTTTAGTGATGAGGCTGCAAAATTAATTCTTAGTAAATTACGGAGACAAAGAGCTGAATCCTCATCTTTCCTTCCGCATTTCTGCCAAAACGGTGTTTGTTTTTTGTTGTACACAGATGTGAAATTTCTCTCTCTCGATGTCTTCGCCAAGTTAGAAAACAAAAGTAGAAAAGGCACTGGAATGCTGTGGTGATTTCAGTCTGTCACCCCCTCATTACAGGGGGAGATAAGGTTCTTCTTCCAAACAAGTCAAATAGAAACTTGCCTTTCAATTACTTGTGCAACATGTAACCTTTGTGCTGCTACACTGGAGTTTATGGGGAAGCCAGTATTTTTATTGCTGTAAAGTTGAAAGTTAAAACCCAACCTCTCTCTGTTCTTGAGTTTCAACCCGAAAGGAATCAAACTGTGGTTGTGGATTCTAAGTTTTTATTCATCAGCAAACACAGTACTCTCCTTGTGATGGGCTAGATCTGGGTACTGCTGTGCCCCCTTAAGCCTCCAGCTTGGGCTGTCTCTCATAAGGGTTTGCTAGTGACAAGTAGCAAATCCATCTGGGAGCTGTTATCACTCAGAACAGCATGTGGTGCCTGAGTACTCCTAGAGCTACTCACTAATCACACAGAGAAAGGCACCAACCAATACCCCCCAGCCTTGTACCTCAGAACTGTACTATCTTGCTCAAGACAGAAGCCTGACGAGTGTACGTTTATAACCCAGTCTGCCCTCCCTCAGTGTGGAGAGGACATATATCCGCTTTTGTAACTGAGCTGAGATTTCCTACACATATCAACCAAATCCCACTGTTTTAGATAAAATATAAAATAGACATATTAACTACAGAAAGATTGATTTTTGAAGTATTAGATGTGGCAAGCATAAAAGGTAAGAGACAGTTACTAAAGGAAAATAAACATACAATCTAACTTGTAATCCTTATTACACTAGGGAGTATTTAGCTCAAACAATTTTCTCAGCCCTCTGGAATGTTACAGTTCTTAATACACAGGCTTCTTCTTTGAGCCTGAGCCAGTCTTCTCAATTGAAGTCTTTATCTTATCAGCATTCTTGTTGCTTCCAACAAATATGGAAAAGGTGAAAGCCTGATGCCACAGTCCCCTGTTTCATCTCCTTGCCCATGTGTCTCTAATACACTTGCTCAGACATGTCCTGATTGGCTTTGCTGAGCTACAGAGCTGCTCCACCCACCTGGAATGGTTTCTTACAATGGAGACATAGGTTTGGGCAGTCCCCAGGGCTGGCCCACAACATTTTGGCACCTGAGGCGGGGAGCTCAAACGACACCTCCAAGTCCCCTCACTTGGGCCAAAACTTTGAAAGGTCTCTTGTGCCCTCCTTCCTCCAGCACAGCACTCCACCACCTCTGTGCATCTAGAGCAGAGAGAATACATATGCATCAGCAGCAGACACAATTTCTACACTCACCCTAGTGCCTCCCCTCCCCCGCCCCACACTCTGGCACCTGAGGTGGTCACCTCCGTTTGCCGCATGATAGGGCCGGCCCTGGTAGTGCCCATTGTGTTGTGGCACTGGGGCTCCTGCACTGTGCGGAGGAGGGGCTAACCAGAGACCTCCTGTCCCCAAGGCTCTCCGGCCACTCACCCAGCCTGGCTGCAGGAAGGGATCTGGGAACAGACAGGGAGGCTGGGAGAGTCTGTGGAGCAGCCCCTGGGCCCAGCCCTGGAACCCAGCTGTGCAGAGAAAGGTGCTTGCCGGGGGGAAGCTGGTTGCAGGGGCTGCCCTACAGCTCTTTAATGCCTAGTACTGGGGCACTTGTGTACTCTTGCAGCTGGGCAGCAGGAGCTGGAATTACTGTCTCTCAGGGGAAGGTGTTGCTGCTTCTTGGTGGGCTGGAGAATGCAGGGCTGGAGATTTACAGTGTCAGTCACATGCCTTCATTCTGCTGCTGTGTCCTGTGCTGGGCCCTGCAGACAGGACTCTTCTGTATCAGAGTGGCTTTGAGACCAGATTCAGTAAGAGGTCTGGGGAGTGGCCTCTGGGACCAGAACAGGTGCTGTGACTGCAATGGGAAAGGCAATGGGCAGAGATGCAGCTGGAGAAGCAGTTGGAAACCTCATGAGCAACTGGAGACAGTATAGTTACAGTCCTTACCCGCACTGTGATGAGCTACGTTGTTATCCTTGTGTAAGGCAAACTGGTTACATGGCTGTAAACTTGCTTCTTGGCAGCCAAAGGCTGTCAGCACTGGTGGCCAGGCTCAGGCAAAGGGTCTCACTGCTGATGGGGTTTTCGCCAGGGAACGAATTGCCTCAAAAGTGTAATCACCAGTCACACACACGTGCAACATGGAGTTATTTGTGGCCAGAAGAAGTGGCCTCTGGGAGGCTGGAGAGATGGGTCCTTCAGCTCAGGCCCCCTGTAGCTGATGATGCCAGTGAGAATTCCCAGGCTGCTGAGCAAAGCAGTGGGAAGGGGGAGCAGGGACGTGCTCCAGCAAACAGAATAAAATATACAGGTGCTGCAAAGTGGAAGAAGCCAGAAGCCATGAGCACAAAGTATCTCTTCTCCTGAGAGCTATTTGTATCCGCAGGCACTTCCTGGCCCTTGTTACTGACCCTGCCTTCACAGTCCCAGCCCTAGTGGACCAATTAGTATTGGGCACCTTTGCAGCCCATTTTGCTCATAAGTTAATAGAGAAGTTGCACAAAGTCACTGATGCGAAAATGGGATGTCTCTAAGAGGGACACCCCAAGGTTAAGCTACTTAGCCCCACTATCCCAGCTAAACATTGCTTTGCTTTGCTTATTGGGTCACCTATCTTTAACCATTATACTGCACCAGAGACAGCCACAGGAGTCCTGATCACAAACATTTTACTGGTAACTGGCAAATACATCTGTAACCACCTGGCAAAGCCTGTGTGACATCCCTTCTGGTGGCTGCTCCACACACAGCACAGTGTTATTCCCAGAGCTGGTATGGTGGGCAGCTGAAGATTCAAGTCCAAGTCAGTGAGCAGAACTTTGTAGCTCACAATTTTTAAAAAAAATCTTGATTGTTGTTTCCAAAGGTTTGTTTAATTCACCCAATAAGGAAAAATCCCTTAAAGCAGGATTGTGGGTTATTTTACCTGTTAAATTATGGAGCCACGTGCAGCCAAACACAGCTGTTCCTCATGTCAGCCATTCGGCACATACATACCTTGCTAGTGCCACATCCTGGCATGTCTGAAGGCTGACGGGCACCTCCAGAGCTCAATGTACAGTTCTAACAGACATAACTGCCCCACTATGCTGACTTCAAAACCCCATGATTTCCCCCTCTAGAATCCCATGCAGCTGCTCATGGAAGTAGCATGTCTGAGGCTCTGACATGGGCCATTTGCCTCCTTTTTCTTCTGGTACAGCTGCCTCAGCTTCTTTATTTTCACACGTCACTGCTGGGTGTCCCTGCTGTATCATTTCCTCACTGCTTCAGAGTTCTGCCTGCACAGATTCCTCTCCTCACACAGCAATCAGGTCCAAGATCTTCTGCATGCTCTATGCTGGAGCTCGTTTGCGACTATGGGCATTCATAGTAAGGTGTGCTGCTGAGGTGTGGTGCTGAGTTTGCTATGCTAGACAGACAGGAAATGAAATTCATAATTTCCTGGGGCTTTTCTTGTGCACTTGGCAGAGCAGCAAGATTGAAAATCCTGGCCAGAGTGGTCACATTCGAGCCCTATGGGACACCTCCCAAAGGCCAAGAATATTGACTTCCTCTTATCAAGGAGGAGTACAGAAGTGGACTTTAACAGCACTTAACATTGGTGGAAGAGACTTGATGCTGTAGACTTGTTCATTATAAAATCAGTCTAAGGTGTGTAACTGCAACCTAAACTTGTTGCTGATAAGGAGGGACAATACCAGCAGCACCTGTGGGGGGGGGGGGAGAAGGGGATTTTACCATCCTCACCCACACACACACCCAGCCTGCGACTCCCCTTCACCCACCTGTCTGGGACAGGACACTGTGGGACTCCCCAGGGCTCCTCCCCAAAGGTCCCAAGTCAACCTGAGGGCAGAAGGTCCTGGGCACCTTTCCCAGCACCACTGACAAGTCCTCAGGAAAGAAAGGGCCCAGTATTCAGGGGTTATTCTTACCATTTTAACACACTGAGCCACAGGGTTTGATTTAGTGGGTCTGGGTTTTAAGTCCCTGTTTGCACTGTCACCAGTTTGTTTTATGTTTTTTGTATCTGCGTCAAGTTATCTCCCCATTTCTCCCTCTCTTGTAATTAATCCCTAAATAACATTTTGCCTGGTTTGCACCTGCACATCCCCTCCTCTTTTTTTATTGCACCTACACCAGAGGAAAGGGAGGGAGGGATCCACTTCAATGATTAATTCACAGAAGATAGACCCTGATGGAGTGGGAAGCTTGTCCTGGGCTTCTGACAAGGGCACCAAGCAGCATTTGTAACCGTGTTTGCTACTTACACCCTGGGGGTAACACCTGGCAGGAAGGACAGATGCTGAGGAGGGCACCAGAAGGGCAGGAGGAGACCAAGGGTACAGCTACACTGCCAGAGTTTTTCCGGGATACCAGAGGTATCCCGGAAAAACTCTTCCACATCCAGGGACGCGTTTGTTCTTCTGCTTTTTTTAGAGGGTTTTTTTCCCAACATTTGGCCCAGGCTGTGAGCGACATTCAATAATTCTCCCTCCCCAGTGGGGATATGCACTTTGAGAATGGAGGCTTTGAGGAGCAAAGAGTGAACGTGAGTCAGGCGGACTCAGGCTCTGGGTGCAAAGGCTGGGCAGGACTCTGGGCTCTGCTTGAGGGAGCCTGGCACGGGGGCAGGTGAGGAAGAAAGGAGGGTGCATTTGTGGATTTTGACCAAAGCTCATGTTGCCATCTACATGTTTTGTTAGTCTCCAAGGTGCTGCTAGACTGTTGTTTTTTAAGTTTTTTCTGTCCTGAAAAGTCAGTTCAGTACAATTTACCACAAACAGTAAAACATTGTGCTCAGAATTTGATGGTTATTAAATGGTTATTAAAGGGCTGAGCTAAGTTGGTTGGATGTTCTAACTGTACCTTTCCATATCTGACCATCTTTGTATTTATTTTGTGTGGGACTTTCACTGTGCATTTAGAATGCTTGTGGTGTGGTTAATTACGGCACTTTTGCAATGTATTTTACCCAATGTTACTGATATGCCCTCTCTTTGTAACTTTGCTTTAACATAGTTTTTGTTGAGTAGTAGATAGATTAGATCAGGGATGCGGAACCTTTTGACCCTGGCTTGCCTGGATCCAACCCCCCAGGGTCAGAGCTCCCTCCCCCAGCATGGGGGAGGCTGCGCTGATGCTCCAGCCCCTCCATCTCACCGTGGGACTGGAACACACAGAATCTACTTGCTTGGGGGATAGCGGCCACAACTCAGAAACAGTTCCCCACCTCTGGATTAGATCATTTCCATTCTGGAAGGGCTGGGGGGAAGAGCTGTTCAAATGATTGTACTTTTGTTCCCTTCTTTTATTAACAATAGAACTTCCCAGGGCACGGAGAGTTAATATGACCATTGAGAACAAACAGACTTGGAGCAGATAAGGGGAGTTTTATTTTATTTTATTGCTGCTAAAGTCTGAAGGTTAAAGCAATTCCTGATTCCAAGAGCTGAGAGGGTCAGAAACTTACATATAACTGTGGTTCTGAAGTTTGAAGGACAATACTTCACAAAGAATTTAAGCCATAATCAATATTCCTGCATTTCAATAATTGGTCTGGCTTTCCAAGTACTGAGCACTGGCACCTGCCATTTAAGTTAGTTGTTCCAGATGTTGCTCAATACTCTGGAAATCTGAATTCTTAGTTAGGTAGCCAGGTTTCACAATTACTCTAAAATATGCAACATCCGCCCTGAAGTCCTATCAGCCTTGGAGCCTGGAAGATGGGTGGGGTTTCTTCCAGGGACACAGAGGGTATGTCTAGACTACATGTCTCTGTCGACAGAGCCTTGTAAACTAGCTTACCCGACATAGTCAATGAAGTGGAGATTTAAATAATCCCCGCTTCATTAAAATAAAAATGGCCACCGCGCTGTGTCGACAATCAGCTGATCCGGCACAGCATGGGAGTCTAGACGTGGATCGGTCAACAAGGAAAGCCTTTGTCGACTGCTCCCTTATGCCTCGTGAAACGTGTAAGCTAGTTTACATGTAGTCTAGACATACCCAGACTGGGCTTTATTCTGATCACTGCCTAGGACAGGGAACTCTGAAGACCTTGGGAGGGACAGTAATTGCTCTGTGCTTCAGTTTCCCTCTCTAAAATATGGGATTTTAATGTTCATCCTCCTGCAAAAACATGTTAGTCTTTGCAGTTGAAAAGCCTGAATATCAGTGTTAGGCTGTGTCTAAACTACACCCCTCTGTCGACAGAGGGATGTAGATTGGGCATGTCGACATTGCAAACAAAGCTGGGATTTAAATATCCCCCACTTCATTTAAGAACATAAGAACATAAGAATATCTGTACTGGGTCAGACCAAAGGTCCATCTAGCCTAGTAGCCTGTCTGACAACAGTGGCCAGCACCAAATGCCCCAGAGAGGGTGGACCGAAGACAGTGATCAAGCGTTTTGTCTCCTGCCATCCTTCTCCAGCCTCTGACAGAGGCCAGGGACACCATTTCTATCCCCTGGCTAATAGCCTTTTATGGACCTAACCTCCATGAAATTATGTAGTTTCTCTTTAAACTCTGTTATAGTCCTAGCCATCACAGCCTCCTCTGGCAAGGAGTTCCATAGGTTGACTATGCGCTGTGTGAAGAAGAACTTTCTTTTATTAGTTTTAAACCTGCTACCCATTAATTTCATTTGGTGTCCTCTAGTTCTTCTATTATGGGAACTAATAAATAACTTTTCTTTATTCACCCTCTCCACACCACTCATGATTTTATAGACCTCTATCATATCCCCCCCTTAGTCTCCTCTTTTCTAAACTGAAAAGTCCCAGTTGCTTTAGCCTCTCTTCATATGGGACCCATTCCAAACCCCTAATCATTTTAGATGCCCTTTTCTGAACCCTTTCTAAGGCCAAAATATCTTTTTTGAGGTGAGGAGACCACATCTGTACACAGTATTCAAGATGTGGGCGTACCATAGTTTTATACAGGGGCAGTAAGATATTCTGGGTCTTATTTTCTATCCCTTTCTTAATAATTCCTAACATCCTATTTGCCTTTTTGACCACCACTGCACACTGTGTGGATGTTTACAGAGAACTATCCATGATAACTCCAAGATCTCTTTTCTGATTTGTCGTAGCCAAATTAGCCCCCATCATACTGTACGTATAGTTGGGGTTGTTTTTTCCAATGTGCTTTACTTTACACTTATCCACATTAAACTTCATTTGCCATTTTGTTGCCCAATCACTCAGTTTGGTGAGATCTTTTTGAAGTTCTTCACAATCTGCTTCTGTCTTGACTATCGTAAACAGTTTAGTATCATCCGCAAACTTTACCACCTCGCTGCTTACCCCTTTCTCCAGATCATTTATGAATAAGTTGAACAGTATTGGTCCCAGGACTGACCCTTGGGGGACACCACTAGTTACCCCTCTCCATTTTGAAAATTTACCATTTATTCCTACCCTTTGTTTCCTGTCTTTTAACAGGAATGGCGGCTGCCATATTTTTCCAAAATGGGGCTTTTTAAACAAAAAAGAAGCAGTTTAGACGGAGATCTTTCAAAAATAAAACCCTTTTTTGAAAGATTCTGTAAACCTCATTTTTTGAGGAATACAGGATCTTTCGAAAAAGGGTTTTATTTTTGAAAGATCTCTGTCTAAACTGCCTTTAAAAAAAAAAGTTTTGAAAAAAACCCGGCAGCCACCATTATGCAAATAAAGTGGGGGATATTTAAATCCCAGCTTCATTTGCAATATTGATGTGCCTAATCTACATCCCTCTGTCGACAGAGGGGTGTAGTTTAGACACAGTCCTAGCTATTATTATAGGCAGTGATACCTGCAAGGTTGCTTGGTAATTCCCACTATAAGAACCTGTTTTCAAATTCCAATAACTCAGACAAACTTTAGTAACTAGGGTTAACATTTTCCATGCTGGGTGTCTGCCTCCAACTGAGTGTTTCTGGGAAATTTCAGCAAAAATGGTTCATTTATGTGAATGACAATGGGGAAAAATGATAAATAGTTTAAAAAAATCTGACCCAAGGAAAGGTTAAAAAACACTGGGTATATTTAATCTTGAGGCTCTCTGTGTCTCTCTCCTCAGCTGAGGGGCAGATAGTGTCAGGATGCTGCCTCCTAGGAGCTAGTACTCACTGGATCTGGCAGCCTCCCAGAAGCAGTCAGAATGACACAGCATGTGGTGTAGGTAGCATCCATAGCTTGGGGCAAACACCTGCAGCAGTTTTTATTTTCCCTCAGAAGCAGAAAGCTATGCCAGAGGATGCCTTCTGAACAGAATTTATTGCTGTTGCCATGCTCAGAGGAGAGCAGGAAAAGCAGGCCTCTGAACTGACATGCTCTAGTTTGGCACAGCTGGATCCCTGAGACTGTTGGCACCAGACCTGCCATCTCAGTGCTTGCTGTGGGGCTGGGCCCCACTATGAGGACTTTGATCGCTGCACTTGTCACAGGGAGTGTATGATCCTAACGTTCCAACTGCTTTGTTTCTTTCATTTTAGCTGCAGGTGGAAGCAGCTGGCACCAAGAGCTCAGTTCAACTGAAAACACATTAAATGAATCAATAAAGTCTGAAGAGTCAAGTTTTCAGCCTCTGGGCTCCAGGTCTCCTTGTACCAAATGGGGAAGGCAGCCTCAGCAAGGGAAATGGACACTTAAGATACCAGTTCCTTGTGGCATGGCTGCAGCTGAGAGTCCCCTGCAGAGACAGGAGCAGCTGGGAAGCTTCTTTCCAAGGTGAAGCAGCAGGTAGGGGAGCTCTGGGGGGTCTGGCTGAGATTTCCTTGCTTGCAGCACTTCTTTAGATCAGCAGGCCAAAAATGATTCAAGTCACACTGCCCTTGCCCCAGTACATGCCTCTCCCCAGCAGCTGCACTTGGAAGTTGGACTGGGAGCAAGGCCGTAGCTCCTGGGGGGTACAGACAGAAGTAAATTGGCCAGGCTGCAGGGGAGCAAGAAACTTAAATTTCTTACAGGTATCGTAGTATTTCATCCCCACCTGGAGGGGATTCAAGGCAGGGGTTATAATATGACAGTACCTGTAAGACTGAAACTGCTGATTTGGGGTGAGGGTGGGGGCAGAGGAGCTCAGAGCAGGAGGTGGGTGTGTGGCCATTTTCCTTAGGAGATGTTATGTTGGTGTGTGTTGTGTGCATATGAAGTGGAAGTAGGGGTGTGGAAAGAGGGGTGGGGCTGCCACATTCCTTGGCTTGAAGTGGTTTGCTTTGTATCCAGTGTTTACAGTTTGGTTCAATGGCTCTCAGCACCCCCACTGTACAATCTGTTCCAGCTCCTTTTCCCCCCCCCACCGCGGTTGTATGTGCATGTGTTTCTTTCCCCCTCCCTTAGCTATAAGGACCTGGATGCACAATAGGATTAGGTTCTTTAGTCTGAGGTTTAGCACCTAAATTCCAGTTTTAGGTTCTATTATGATGCACAAAACTCCAGCTGAACGCTGTAGGGGTCTAACACTAAGTCCATGTCCGCGCACCCATCTCCAATCTGAGCCCAGAGTGATTCACAAACCAGGCCATGATAGGTGATCAGCCACCTACCAGATTGGCTCCTTTAGTCAAGTGTTCACAAAAGCAGAGCCCCTCCCTCCTGTCCTTCAGCCCAGTGACATATAGGTAGTGGGAGATCCTTAGTTTAAATCGCCCTATATCTGTGGGGTAGAAAAGTGATGTGACTTGGGATCTGCCATCTCTTTGGTAAGGGTCTTCACTGCTAAGCTGTGGGGTATGTTGATATGGGGCCTTCTTACTTCTGGGTAAATGCACAGACACCCCTCCCCCCCCAGACTATAGAGTTATTCTCATGTAGGTGCTGTCACTGTCTAGCTATGTCTACACTGCATGCTTATTTCAAAATAACAGTGCGAGTCTACACAGGAAGCCTTTATTTTGACATGAAGTCAATCCAGAGGACTTCTTACTCCTGTAATCCTCATTTCTTGAGTCCAAGGCACCTTTCTCACATCATTGTATGGGACCCTGGCACCTAATTCACTTTTTGTGGATCCCTGTGATCTCCTAGGCACCTAAAGGCGAGGGGCTGTCACTAAATTCTCTCCTGATATTGCACCCAGGCTGGAGACAGCAAGGGTGGGTCAGTAATATGTTAAATCACCAGCACCATGAAGGGAGCTCCCCAGAGAGCCCTCACCTGGGCCAAGGGTGGCAGGGAGCTGGGGCCACTTCAACCCAACCCCAACTTCATATTTAATATGGACATGAAAAAACCCCTCCAGTTCCAGTCCTGGCCACTGCTTTCTCAGGCCTTGTCTACATTGACTGTTTTCCTTTCCATGTCCCCAGATTGCTGCACAAATGGCAGCCCTGGTGCAAACACTAGTGCAGACAGGCAGGTGCCGAATGTCACCCAACCCTGGTCAGACCAGGTGTAGACGAATACTGTGTGTCTGAAGCCCTTCCCTGGGGGTACAGCCCATCTTGCATCATCCCCTCTGCTCTGTGGTGCTGCCACTACCTCCCACTCACTCGCCCTCTGATTTGTTGTTTCTCCTGTTCCCAGGCCCAGCAACAATGACGGGGAAGGTTCCCACATTCTACCCCAGCTCTGCCGCGAGCTCCACTCTGCCCGGCTACCTCGCGCTCTGCCTTGCTCTGCAGGCTCTCAGGCTGGAGGCAGGTAGGTGCTCTGGCCTTCTCTGGCTTCTGTTGGTATTGCTGGTCATCCCTGTCCATCTCCCGTCACAGCCTTGTCTTGTAAACCACCTCTGCCCAGCTTGTCTGTTGTGTCTTTGCTCTTTGTACAACAACTAGAAGATTGACCCAGTGTTGCTTGGGTCCTTAACCTCATTAATTTTTGTTTTTCTTCATTGAAATCGTTGCTCTGGGGTGGGGCTGGGAAGGAGGGTTTCAGTGTTCAGGCTGCCCAGTGGAGAGAGGATTAACACAGCCCTTTCTCACTGCAACAGCTTGGGTCCAGGAGAGAAGTGCATCTCCATGGCCAGTGCAGCTCCAGCAGGCACAGCCAGGGGAGGGGTGCATGTCCAGTGCCTGGGACACAAACAGGTTCTTTTGCCCCTGTACTCCTCAAGCAGAGTGAGGAATGCAGCAAACTGTGCACTTTCTCCTTGCTTCCTGATGAAGGGGAACAGCCAGCAATGGAGGGGGAAGAAGAGAAGGAAGCTGCAGGCCTCTGCCCTACCTAAAAGGTATCTGAGGGGGTGGGAGCTTGGGACTGGAGCAGTCCTGACTGCTGCTTTCCCCTGCCTGGTAATTCTGTCTCTTTTCTGTATGATTGTATGCATTCCTGCATGCATGGACAGGGGAGGGGAATTTGCCCTCCTTCTCTCCCCCGCCCCCATCAAACCCTGACGTTGCTTTAAGTTAGGAGAAAGGAAGCTACATACCAAATTTGGTGATCCTAGCTCTTACTGTTCTTGAACAAACAGTCAGACTTGCTCGCTCACTCACTCACAAATAGACAAACTCTCTCAAATACACAGTAGATCAGCATCATGGAGAAACCATGTGGTACAGCCAGGTCCGCACAAACCACATTTGTATCTAATATCGTCATGTCTCGCCCAGCTACATACACGGTGCTGCTCTGACTGGCAGTTTCTACCACAGAACATGGCAAGCACCACAGGGCTCACAGACAATTTAAAAGGACACTACCCAATTCCTATACACTGCACTGCTACCAGACTGAACAAGTGTCATCAAATTTTTTGGCCAAAACCAAATCATGAATCCTGAACTCTGCCATTATGACGTAACTGTTAGCAAAGAAACAGGTAATCCAGGAGCAGATGGGGTAAACAGGATTGCTTTATTGCCCACACACATTAATTTAGGACATCCAACATAACATTCTGAGTGGCAACAATTTGGCACTAATCACGCCCTTTTATCTATTTTAGCATATTAATTCACACGTTTATCACTACATTCCCTAAAACCATATTTAGTAAGGTTAACTCCCATACAATGAATATTAATATGCAGGTGATTAATACAATTCTACCTGCTCCTGTTTGGTTTTTACTGGTTTTTAATTGAATTAGCATTATGTATTTTCTTAATTGGCAGCTTACAGGGAGGCGGCAAGAGCTCTAATCCTTAAAATATTTTTACAAAGCAAGTTAGAAGTCAAAACAAGACACTGTTTAGTGTAACTATCTTTCTAGAAACTTCCATGGACACAGGGAAAAAAACATGTTTAAAGGCAGTGTCTGCTGTGACCAACCCCTTACCACTATCCCAGATCTCTATTAATTTTTACATATACCCGAAGTAACAACCCACTCGTCATTTACACTGACCAGACACATCTGACTAGGGCTTAGACCCTAGCGGGGACTAGGCCCGATCTCACAGTGAAGATATTTGCTGTCTTCTTCCTTTGATTCCCTTTCTAAAGGCCTTAAAGAGACCCAATCCACTGATAGAGACCCAATCCATCCCTATGGCTGCCCCTGCAGCTACTCAGGCATTTTAGTTCCCTCTTGCTGTGGTTTCCGTCCTGTTAATTTGACTGATTCTGGCTCTTCTGATGTTGAGTGTCTGCCCTGAGATACCGCCCCCCTCCCTTCTGTGCAGTTCCCCTGTGGCTGGTTCTCTGTCCCCTGCACTTTTTCTGTCTTTCTCCTTCTCCTGCTCCCTTATCTAACCTCCAGCTTGCCTATAAAGCCACCATTTCAGAGCAATGAAAATCTGTTTTCAAATTTTGCATCTTGCCAGTCCTAACACCATCCATACAACAGCTGAGGAGGCCTCTGTACTGGAACAACATGGGAAATTCCAGGGCTCAGAAGCCAAAAGGAACAAAGACTTTTGGTACAAACCTTTGATGCTCTTGGCATACAGACCAACAGGCTCTGTTAACCAAGAGGACAAACCCTTTAAGAAAGGTGTGAAGGACTTTGGATGCTATCAAAGCATTCCACATGAGAATCCTTTGCCATAAGGGTAACATGTTCAGGTCTTCAACTGGTTTATGGAAACTTTTCTAAGTTTTTGCCCCTTAATGTGTTTGGTCTCAGGTAGCTGCTGGCACAGGTAGAGAAAGCAAAGGGCAGGTGCTGGGTTTTGGTCAGCCCTGCTGCGGAAACCACAGTCAATTGCAGGGCAGCTGCAAGTGAAAAACCCCATGGGCATTGGGTATTTTAGGTGGGGGAAGACTTTGATGTCCCAAACCTCTAGGTATAAACCCGCCCACACTCCACCCCCAGACCACCTGCTGTAAGCATTCTGGGGGAAGAGTGTTGCTGCCCTCAGTGCCTGCCCTCCTGCTGCATGCGAACTGGGAGTTCACTTCTAACACAGGGCTCTCTCTTGCTGTGTGTGTTACAGCTGAGCTAATGCCACCCCCAACCCCTCACTGATTTAATTTCCATTTTTCATTGTACATTTCACAGCACAATTCAGAGTGATTGGACCTGACCACCCAGTCACTGCCTCCCTAGGCGGGGAGGCTGTTCTGCCCTGCCACCTCTCCCCTCAAATGAGCGCTGAGAACATGGAGGTGAGATGGTTCCGGTCCCAGTTTTCTACAGTCGTGCACCTGTACCGCAACAGGCAGGATCAGTTTGGGGAACAGATGCCAGAATATCAGGGAAGAACTCAGATCTTGAAAGGTGACATCACAAATGGAAGAGTGTCCCTGAGAATACGCGACATCCGACCCTCAGATGATGGGCAGTACAAGTGTTTTTTTCAATCCGGTGTCTCTTATGAAGATGCTCTGTTGGAACTACGAGTGGCAGGTCAGTACCTTGTTCTGATACTTTGACGTCTTCAACAGGATAATAAGTGAAGTCAGAGAGTTCATTGTGAGATGACGCTTGATTTTTCTCATTACAGTGAGGCAATAGCTTTGCTTTGGTTAAGACTCACTCAAGCTCACTATTTAGCAGCTGTTTTTTCTAAGGTCTCTATCTTGAAAATAGCTGCAACACATTGGAGTCTGTAGTAAGGTTAGAGGGTTAAATGTGACACCATTAGAGCAAGGAATTAAAGAGATACGTAAACACCAGTAAAAAGTCAGATGATACCAACATGTTGTGGTTATTACAACAATTTTGGGCATGCCTTGGGCCAAACAGCAGCTGAGCCTCCCTATACCGATGTCATCAGCTGGAATTGATCTTGGCTTATGTCTAGTGATCATAGAGTAACAGTGGTTGATACACAGAGTCCTGTAACCCAGAGTTTGATTTAAAAGTTGGGGAGTTGAGGAACTCCTCCCCCACACTTCAGGACAAGTAGAGGCAAGAGGCCTGATTCTTGATGATGCTGCCAGTCAGACTAGCCAGGTGACTGCTGTAGCTAGTTCTGTAAGGGTATGTCTACGCAGCAAAAAATAGCTACCCCACATCTTTTGAATGCATCTGCTATTTCAGAATATAGCAGAAGTGCTATTTCACCATCCCTGTAAGGAGTAAGGAATGGCTCAAAATAGTGCTGTATTTAGAAATTTGTTGCTGTGTAGACAGCACCAAATGACAAAACAAGCTATTTTGAAATAGACTTGAAATAAGCTGTGCAATTTGCTCTAGCCAGCCCCCTTCTTCCCCTTTCTCAGCTACCTCCTTCAACTAGAGGCTAAAAGGGACTTGGCCTGGCTGTAATGAATCCTTCCCCCAGTCACTGCAGAAGCTCCAAATGCAGGGCAGGCAGTGGGAGTGCACATATAGATGCTAGAATCCAAATCCAATATACACAGCACCAGTAATGTCACACTGCCATATGGAGTCCACGGTCTGCTGCCCTAAAACACCAGCCTGGGGCCATCTGGCAATCCCCATAGCCTTCCCTCATGCCTGTGTTATGGCACCACCCTCACTGAGCCATTCCCAATGCCTATTGCCAGCCCCAGGAAGCAGATTTGAGGTGGCAGGGCTAGGGCAGTGTGTGCCCTAACTTTGCATTTCTTGGGTTTCAATTTAAGTTTAGACTCTATGGGTATGTCTGCACTAGCCCCCTAGTTCGAACTAGGGAGGCTAATGTAGGCATTCGAACTTGCAAATGAAGCCCGGGATTTAAATATCCCGGGCTTCATTTGCATGTTCCCGGGTGGGCGCCATTTTTAAATCCCCCTAGTCCGAACTAACTGCCCGCGGCTACACGCGGCAGTTAAAAGTTAATTCGAACTAGGTCCTTAGTTCGAATTAACTGTTACACCTCATTCCACGAGCCCTCATCCAGGCAGGCCCAGTCCAGCTCCAGAACAATACAATGAATACAGGGAATGGAAATATTTATTTACAGAGGGATGAAGATACAAAACAGAAAGGGGAAGATGGGGGAGGGGTAGTAAAACAGGGATACAGACAACAGAAGGCCCCATGGATCCAGTGGTATCTCAATAAAAAATGGGAGATACCAATCTCCGCATCTACACTGAGAGTTCAGGAGTCCTAGGCAAAGTTCCAGTCCAGCAGTGAATCTTGGATGCTTCTGGTCATGACTGGCACTATTGTTGTATACCTTTCTCCAACAATCCCTCTAGTGCACTCTTCTGGTGTTCTCTGCAAACCCCCAGAGTGCGACAACTGAGTTCCCACTTACCTGGCTACAGCTGCTCCCCTGATTCCCAACACAAGGTCACAAGCCTCAAACCCATACATATCTCTGGGTGATAGAGATACTGGATCGGGCTTCAGTTTATCCTTCTGGTGATTCCTCCCTGGCACAGTGTTCCTCCTGTCTCCTGTCCTGGATGTCCCTAGTTGACCATGCTTTCCCTCCTCAGCTTTGGTCTGGTTCTTGGCTGTTTCACTGGGTGGGGGCTGGATGACAAGCTCCTCTTGTAGGGAGCTACAGACCTGCAACCCTCCACCACCCTCTTCCCCCTGGAAGACCCAGCACTTCCTCTGCCCCAGGACTGATATGAAGATCTGTACTCTCTAAACCCCAAGAGGTTTACAAAGAGGTTTCCAATCAGCTTTGTAAATGAAAGTAGAGGAAGGTTTAGCTTCCTAGCCCATCAGTTTAGCTCCTTCAAAGACAATGGCTCTGATACACTTGAACATTTTAATGCACTGATATTGTTACATTCTTCCTAAAAGCCTTCTGGCCACTGTCAGCTGTGGGTAACCTGAGCTGTCACAGCTGGGTATTACACAGAGTTCACTTTCTAACCACAACAAGGCCATTCCCTTCTGCACTGTACATGTCACACACCTAACTTTGGTGACACAAGCACCCACTATAATTCCATGTTCCTGCTGGGAAAGGGAAGTTCAGTCTGGTTTGAGAGCAAAGCTCCCAACCATGGACAACAACACATGAGATAAATGTGCACATTTGGACAGTTGTGGATGCCCATAACTCGAGTTGCTCCAGTTTGGAACAAAGACATCACAACGGAGTAAAGCTGCTCAAACTAAAACAATAGTTAGGTTCATAAGAGGATAAGCTGAGGGTTAACTGAGATTCATCATAAATCTAAACACAAACTTATATGATATCCACGCAGCACATACTTCGCAAACAACAGCATCATTAGTATCAAACATACAGATTTCTTCAGTACTTTGCTACACATGCCACAAATCCTGTGCATTTAAAACACCCACTGCTGATTTGTTATGAATGACACCTCGGCACCCACAGCTGAACCAGTAGCAGGCATGCAGTTCTTCAGATTAGCTGGTATCCGTCAACTTGTGGTTATCATATTGTGCAATCAGTAAACACAGGACTGAGTATCAACACTCAGGGCAAAGATCTCCTCCTACTCTCTGATGTGGCTGCTGCCTTCTGAGTCTAGCTGAACTTAGAACTTGTCTACAATGGCAAGTTTTGTTGCCCAAAACTGCCTTTTGGCTACAAAATAGTGAGAATGTTTGCACCACAATGTGACTTTTATCAGGAAAAACACCCAGTTTTGGCAACACAAAACTTCCATCCCGGCAAGAGACTTTTTATCTTTTCCCCTCCCTTTATTGTCAACAAAGAGACAGAGTTGACTCTGTTGTTTGTTTTGTTGAGAGAACTGGCTTCTGCCAGTATCCCACAACACCTGCCCTGATGGCTCTGCTCACTATGTTGTGATCTCTCCTGCCTTGCAAGCATGCACAGCCCCCACCCTTCAAAGCTCTGGAATGTATCTGACAGCTGAGTGAACTGCTCCCTTAGGGGAACAAACAAAGAGCAAATCATTGAAATGCTTCTGTTCTGCCTTGTTAGGCAGGCTGCTGTTGTAGGTGGAGGGTTGGAGAGACTGCTGAGCTGTTTTGACATTCCTCAGCACATAGAGCTCACAGAGCCACTCATGATTCTGCTCCCAGGAGCTGAGGACTCTGTGGGAGAACTTGGAGAGAAATCCAAGAAGCCCAGGGATCAGCTCTGCCTTCCCACAACACTGCACTGTGGGATGCTTACTCACATTGCTTTGCTTTCTCTGTCAATAGAGGATCTAGAAATATGGCCATGAAATATCAACAAGGAGAGGCAGGAAAACCAGTTTGACAGGTTTTCACTTTTGCCGACTTTTGAATGTTGACAGCACTTTTGTTACCAAACCTTCCCAGGGTAGGCATGGCCTAACTGAAGAGTTTGGAACCTTTTTTCTTTATAAGTGGGAGTGGAATTGTCCCCCAGCCTTGGAGATGTCCTACTGAGCATGTGTCAAGGCTCATGATCTTTATGCTTTGTTTACCTGCTAGTTCCAGGACAGGTGGAATCAGTAGCCAGTTGCTCTATCCTTCTGGCAGGAAAAAAACAAAATTGACTCCTACCATTTGAAAGGAACAGAAAAAGAAGTGGGATGCATGTACATGTGTGTGGGCAGTTACATAAAATTTTCACCTTTGTCTCTTTAACCTCAGTTCTTGTGTGTGGCTCTTGAACATTTCCAATTAGCTTGTTGGAGTCAGACCAAAGCCTCGTGAGTCACATGCCTTCTGAGAAACCTCTCTTTAACCTCCGCTCCTCTTGTCAAGAACCTTGAGCAGGAGGGTCCAGACACCTGTCCCTTCTCTGCTTTTCCCTGTAGGTTCGTTCTCTGTCTAGGCTAATCTCTGTGAAATTTCCAAACAGTCTAAGGGCCTCTCTGCCCACAGACTGGCCCCACGATAATGAAATCTGTTTGAATTAACATTTGGTTAAGGTAAATAATGCTTGTTTCACATTAAGAGAATTTGATTTCAGTTTAGTTCATCTATAATAAGAAACTCTAAGTAATATCTGGTGTGAGAAGTGTGACCTTAAACCTGCAATTATTTGTTATCTAGTGTTTGTGTATCTGTTTTGCTGAGTGTATTTCCTGGCTTTCAGAGGTACCAGTTATCTATTACCCACTTTTGCACTCTGGAAGGATACAAAGTCCTAAAAGGCAACCTGGACTCCCTTATAACAAAGTTTTTTACTAATGAATTAATTGAAGGCTTGTCTCCACATACATGTGCATTAGTTTTGATAAACCAGTGCAGATCTCTAGATGCTCACTTTTAAATGTGTTTGGAAATGACTGATATTCATAGAATCATAAAACACTAGAACTGGAAGGGACCTCAAGGGGTCATCAAGTCCAGTCCTCTGCCCTCACAACAGCACCAAGCACCAGACCATCCCTGACATATGTCTATCTTGAGTGATAGCGATTTCACAACATCTCTAGGTAATTTATTCCAATGTTTAACCACCCTGACAGTTAGGAACTTTTTCCTAATGTCCAACCAAAACCTCCCTTGCTGCAGTTTAAGCCCATTGCTTCTTATCCTGTCCTCAGAGGCCAAGGAGAACAATGTTTTTCCCTCCTCCATGTAACACCCTTTTAGATACTGGAAAACTGCCATCATGTCCCCTCTTAGTCTTCTCTTTTCCAAACTAAACAAACCAAATTCTTTCAGTCTTCCCTCCTAGCTCATGTTTTCTAGAACTTTAAACATTTTTGTTGCTCTTTGCTGGATCTTCTCCAATTTCTCCACATCTTTCCTGAAATGTGGTGCCCAGAACTGGACACATAGGGTATGTCTACACTTGCCTCCTAGTTTGAACTAGGGAGGCAAATGAAGCATACAGAAGTTGCTAGTGAAGCACGGGGTTTAAATGTCCCATGCTTCATTAGCATATTTGTGGCCGGTCGCCATTTTAAAATGCTGGTCGCCTGATTTAACTTGCCACCTGTAGACGCTGTAGTTCGATCGGAAACCCTTCCCTTGATTTAACTGTTAGTCCTCGTGGAATGAGGTTTAACAGCTAATTCGAGTTAAGGGCTTGACTTTGAACTCCCATTTCACTGCCACGTGTAGATGCGAGCAGTTACTCTGGGCTAGTCAATTTCCAAAATGGCGACTGCCCGGGAACATGCTAATGAAGCGTGGGATATTTAAATCCCACACTTCATTTGCAATTTCGGTTGCCCTCATTAGCCTCCCTAGTTCAAACTAGGGGGCTAGTGTAGACGTACCCTCTGAGAGTTGCTATTTGATCAGTACAAAGTCTCTTGCTTCAGAAGACGGCCTGTTCTTCCCTGAGTTGTCTACCAATTTCTGTCTTCATTTTTTCCAAGAGAATCCTATTGAACACTTTTCCTGGGCAAGACAGTAATGTCATGCCCCTCCAGTTCTTACATTCCTTCAGGTTGCCTTTCTTTGGAAGTTTGATAAGGTAGCCATGTTTTCAGTCTTGTGGGATCTTGTCAGTGTCCCAAATTTTCCCAGATGGATTGTACATCATGTTGACTGATGTCTCACCACCTGCCTTGATTGCTTCTGTGAGGATGTTATTTGGTTCCATGTAGACCTCATTTTTGAGGTCTTGTGAAAAAGGGTTTTTTCCTGACATTTGGCCCCATCTACACAGAGCCAAATACCAGAAAAACCTCCTCTCAAAAAGGATTGGCAGAAGATATGCAAATGAGAGTATGCTTTGCATATCTTCTGCTGAAAAAAACCAGCAGTCTAGATGTAGCCTCAAAGTCTGGAACACGAAGATCACTGCTTCCAACTCAAAACCCCACACTCTGTTTCTATTGGCTCTTCTGGCTTCCTGCCAACTCACTTCCTGCTTCCCTAGCATTCCTGGGGACTCTCTAGGACCAGCTGTCTATGGTTTTAACCCTTACAGTCAAAACAATTAGGGTCAGTTCTCAGGAGTTAACCACTGTGAAAAGACTTTAGCTTAAGTATATGGCTGGAATGTCCAGAAAAGGGTATTACCCCTCCCATTCATCACACCTCCTGTTCAGAGAGACTAGCCCTGGCTCTGTCCCTTTTGCCTGAGGCCTAACCTCTCCCACTCCCAGCCTTTGCTGGAGTCCTGAGCCCCCCACCATGGCCAAGGAGCCCTGACCCAGCAGCCTGGTGCATTGGGCTGCCCTCAGCACTGGGCCAGCCAGCCTGAATACACATTGCTGCAGAGTGCCAGGAGGTCCCAGGGCCAGCCAGCCCAAGCACCAGTCCCAGCTGCCACAAGTGCTGGGAGATCAATCAGCTGGCTCCAGCTCTAGCTCTAACTCCAACCCCAATCTTCACCTGCTTCAGGGGAGAGTTTGAACAAGGGTGGGAGCAGATCAGCCTGGGCTGAGAGTGCAGTGGAAGAAGGGGAGTCAGGAAGGGGCCTGGATGTGCAATGTGGGCATGGCTATCCCTGGCTCTTTGGGGAGTCTTGTGCATCGAATAGCCCGGACACTTACATTAATTTTACTGTGTATCAAATATGAATCTGGCCAGATTAACTGACCAACTGCACTCCTGGACTCACATTCATTATTAGTTTAACAGGAAATGGCTTTTGATAACAGAGTAATAAAGCTTTTGGCTCTTACCTGGGCATTGTAGGATTATCACAAGTTCATTTATTTCTTCTGTAGATTTGGGCTCTGATCCCATCATCTTAGTGGAGGGACATCAGGACAGAGGTATCAGGGTGGTGTGCCGATCATCCGGATGGTACCCACAGCCCAAGGCTGAGTGGAGAGATCTCCAGGGGCAGCATTTACCATCGACCTCTGAAAAGACATCCCAGGAGGCCAGTGGCCTGTTTCAGACAGAGATTGCCATTGTTCTAACAGATGAGTCCAATCGGAAAGTGTCCTGCCGCATCAGGAACCCACGACTCAACCAGGAGAGAGAGTCAGCGATTTCCATAGCAGGTCAGTGCCCGTCCATGCTACACAGGGATAGGACTGAGACACTGCAGACCCGGGTAGAGAGTATTTATCTTTGTGTCTCTTGTTTATTGGCCTGGACCTTCCAGATGCTGAGCAACCTCCATTCTCGTTGAACATGTCCTCATTGCAATTCAAAACCTACTGGTGTCCCTGTGCTGACCTGAGGTATGGGGATTGGGCTGAGGGGCTGTTAAACTGTGGTGTAGATATTTGGGCTTGAGCTTCTGACCAGGTTCTGGGACCCTGTGAAGTAGGAGAGTCCCAGAGCTTGGGTTTCAGCCTGAATCCAATGTCTTAAGGAGATTAAACAGCCCCTAACCTAAGTCCTATGAGCCTGACTCAATAGGCACAGGCCAGATATGGGTGTAGGGTTGTGAAGTATCCAGTTTTTCACTGGCAGCCTGGTTGAAAAGGGACCCTGATGGCACCACTGACTTGGCCATTGAAAGTCCAGTTGGCCACCTGTAGCAGGGCAGGCAGGCTCCCTACCTGTCTCCGTGCAGCTCCCAGGAAGCTGTTGGCATCTCCCTCTGGCTCCTAGGCACAGGGTGGCTACAGAAACTCCATGTGTAGCTCCCTTCCCAACCACCGGATCCACAGCTCCCATGTGCACCTAGGATTCAGAGGAATATGTTGGCTGCTTCCCAGAGCTGCCTGAGATAAGCATCACCCAGTGCCCTTTCTGTAGCTATAGCTTCACTGCCATTTTTTTCTGGAAGAAGATATTCAAATGGTGCTCACATTTACATATCGTCTTCAGTTTCTTTTTGTGGAAGAGGTTTTTCTGATATTTGGCCCATCTACTCAGGGCCAAATGTTGGGGAAAAACCCTCTTTTGAAAGACCCCTTTATTCCTTGAAAAATTAGGTTTACAGGGTCTTTCAAAGGAGAGTTTTTCTGACATGTGGCCCCATGTAGATGGGCCAACTACTGGAAAAATCTCTTCAGCGAAAAGAAATGGAAAAAATATGCAAATGAGAGTGTGATTTGCATATCTTTTTCCAGAAAAAAAATAGCAGTATAGCCATAGCCTGTGCTTCAACCTCCTGCCCCATCCCTGAGCCCCATCCTGTACCCAAACTCCTTCCTGGAGCCGCACCCTGCACCACCTCCCACACTCCATCTCCAGTCTGGAGCCCCTTCCTGCACCCCAAACACCTCATCCTTGTCCCCACCAGAGCCTACACCCTTAGCCAGAGCATTCGCCTACTGCACTCCAAGCCCCTGCCCTAGCCCTGAGACCCCTCCTTTACCTAAACTATCTCATATAATCCAAGTATTGCTACATGGATTATCTGAAACTACTACATTGGTGTAAAGGCAACATTATGGGCACTAACTCTGGCAAAACTCCCATCTCCTTAAATAAGAGTTTTTCACAAATCAGAGCTGAGTATCAGACTGTAACTTGTATTTAATGGCACAGAAGTGCTAACAATAAAAGATCAGGTCCCAAAATATGCAGAAACAAAATTGCACATAGGAGCAGCTTTTTTTAAAGATTTATAATCTATTTATGAATAGCATTACCGGTCCCATTGTGACGGCAGATGTACTCTCAGGTTGGTCTAAGATGGGGGGCAAAAGCAGACTTGGCCATCATTTTGCCCGTGAAGGAGTCAGTGCTCCGCCCCCACTTCATGCCACCTGTACACACTGTGCACTCACACCTTCCGGACCACTGGAGTCTGTCATCCAGGTGTAGGCAGGCTGGATCCTGGCCAGCTTGTCCAAACCTGCCATCCACGCTACTTGTGCTCCTGGTGAGGCATGGTCTTTATTTCACAGTTGGCCCATGGGCTGTTAACTTATTCCATTTGTAGCAGCATCTGGCTGCCATGTGGGAGTGACTGTTACAATAAATAAGCCCTGTTCAGATACCACAGCCAGGCTCCAGCACACAGTGGGCTACCCCACTGCTCCTGCCCTGGCCATAGCTCCAGAGTAAGCTGTTCTCCCCTGCCAGCTCTCACCATGGGAAAGCAGGTGGCAGCTGGCCAGCTGTTCCTGGGGCAGTACTCAAACCCATTTCTGAAAGCTGACACCTTGTCCATTAGGCCACTGAAAGACTTGCCCCAAACTCAGGTGTCTCAAGTCTTCCTGTGTATTCTTAAATGTTCTCTGTGACAGATGCCTGACGGACACCTCTCCTTTTATAATAATATAGATGTACTTACTGTACATCCTTCCTTAATATTATGTTCCTGAAAAATGCTACATTAAGCAAAACAGTGTTCAGTGAATCCAATTTCCCCATTAGAAATAATGTAAATAGAAGGGTTAGGTTCCAGGGAATTTTATTTCAGCACTATAGAAATAGACAATTTAAGTTTTATACAATTTAACACTGTACACAGCAGTGGCGACTAGGGATGCTAGTATGTAGACAACTACACAACTAACCAATAAGCCTGGGTTTATCAATTAATCCCATCAACTACATGCATTACCTCTCCTCCCCCGCGATGCCTCTGTTAAGTTGGTTTTTAAGTCAGCTCCACCATGAGCACTGGATCCTATGGAGCCATGTGCCCCTCTCAACCCCTGCACTGCTGCCTCTGATATTGAGGCAGCAACATGAAGTGTGCGGGGCGTGAGGGGGGGGAGGAGGGGAGGAGCACATGGAAGCTGATACATGTGGGAAGCAGCTCCCCATGTGTAACAGCTCCTGTGGAGCTTCCTACATCTCTTCCTCTCCCCCCCCTGCTGCTATTTCCTACAGAGGTGCAGGGGAGCAGGAAGGAGCCAGTGCTTGGGGGAAGCCAGCTTAAAAGCCAGGTCCCCATGAGCACCGTTTCCACCTGCTCCCTCTCTCCCCCCCTCCCCACTGCTGTCCCTCAGAGGCAGCAGCACAGGTTGGGGAGGGGGGGAGATAAAGGAGGCTGCCACAAGCAGCCTCTGTCCATGGTGGGCCCAGGCTCACTCTGGACAGAGGTTGCTATGTGGGATGCTGGCACAGCCTCTGTCTGCAGGGAGCTCAGTCCCCCTGCAAACAGGGTCTGCTTCTGCCCTGCATTGCTGCCTTTGATAGAGAGGCAGCAGCAAGGAGTGCCAGAGTGCTCCATAGGAGTGGAGTCAGCAACACACTGACTGCCATTCCCACCCCCAGGGACTATCTAATAGTCAAGTAACTGCTAAAATTTGATGATGTTACACAATTATTCAGACACACAGTATCCAACATCCCTAATGATAACTGTGAAGCTTGATTGAAATGGTGGAGTCAGAGGGTAAAATATTTCCTAGGGAATGTCTTGCTAGTAAATGATAGTAAATGATGAACTAGCACTTGGCTGAGCCCTTAAGGGTTGCTGTTAATGTAGCCTCATCCTCTACTCTAATAGCCATGTTAGTCTGATTTTGGTAAAACAAAAAAAGCAGTCATATAGTACCTTAAAGACTAACAAGATGGTTTATTAGGTGATGAGCTTTTGTGTGGCAGACCCACTTCCTCAGATCATATTCTGAAAGTGAATTGGCATGACCATTATACAACAGAGGGATACAATGAAAAAAGTAAACAGATTACAAACTAAGAAATCAACTACATAGAACAGAAGGTGGGGGCAAGGGGACAAGGAAGAAACAAGGAAGGAGGAAACTGCTTATTGTAAGAGTCAGTAAGTGGCTAATCTGGAGTTACTATGAATATCAAAAGGTGGGGAGGCTGTCTTTGCAATGTGTAAGGTAATTATCATCTATATTAAGGCCCATTCCCAACATGTTGAATTTTAGCATAAATAAAAGTTCTGAAGTCTCCCTCTGTAATCTGGTGCTAAAGTCTCTTTGTAGTAAGACACATGTTGTCAGGTCTTTAAGGGAATGGACAGTTTGATTGAAATGCTAGCTGACAGGTTTCTGTGTGTGGAGATGTCTGATGTCTGATCTGTGAGCATTGATTCTCTGGCAAAGCGACTGACCAGTTTGTCCAACATACATTGCAAAGGGGCATTGTTGGCACATGATGGCATATATCACTTTGTTGGATGTACAGGAATATGAGCCCTTGATTATATAACTGACATGGTTAGGTCCACTGATGGTGTCTCCAGAGTAAATATTTGGACAAAGCTGGCAACAGGGTTTGTTGCAAGGGAAAGTTCCAGGATCAGTTTTAATGTGGTATGCCCTGTGGCTGTTAGTGAGAATCTTCCTGAGGTTAGGTGGTTGTCTATAGGAGAGTACAGGTCTGTCCCCCGTAGCCTCTCGGAGTGTAGCATCCTGTTCTAGAAGAGGTTGTAGGCTATTGATAATGCATTGGAGGGGTTTAAGTTGAGGGCTATAGGTGTTGACAAGTGGTGTTCTGTTGTTGATTTTCTTGGGCCTATCTAGAAGTAGCAGGTTTCTGGGTATTTGTCTGACCCTTTCAATCTGTTTTTTCACTTCCCCCGGTAGGTAATTGAGTTTTACGAATGCTTGGTAGAGATCTTCAAGTTTTTGGTCTCTGTCAGTGGGATTAGAGCAGATGGTTGCATCTAAGAGCTTGACTATAGACCAGTGTTTCTTAAACTTTTTAAGACCGGGGAACACCAAATAATATTTTTTTTTTTATGGAGAACACCAAGAATTTTTTTGTTGAGGGGAAAAAAAAGCTCCAAGGGAAACGCTGTTGAGAAAAAAAAAAAAAAAAAGGAGACTTGTCCCTTTAAGGGTGGCCATTTTGAATTCTGTTCTCTCTGTGGCACACCTCCAATTGCCTTTAAGAAATGCTGCTATGGATGATGGATCATATGATGTGTCCTGGATGGAAGCTGGAGGCATGTAAGTAAGCATAGCAGTCAGTGGGCTTCCTGTAGAGAGTGGTATTGGTTTTGCCATCAGTGATTTGTATTGTGGTATCCAGGAAATGGATCTCTCGTGTCGAATGGTCTAGGCTCAGATTGATGGTGGGGTGCAGGTTGTTAAAATATCTGTGGAATTCATCCAGTATTTCTTGAACATGGGTCCAAATTATAAAGATGTCATTGATCACTTTCAGAATATGATCTGAAGAAGTGGGTCTCCCCATGAAAGCTCATCACCTAATAAACTACCTCTACTCTAAAGGCAGCATGGATGAGGCAGGAGGGAGGAAACACAATAGACCACAGCACTGATTGCAAATGCTTCCCTGCAGAAACTGAACATGATGATGAACACCAACTATTCCTCTGGAGTGCATTACCCTCTCCTCCAGATGGTGCAGACATGGCTGCATATAGTGCCAAGATGTTTGTGTGTGTTCGAGAGAGAGTGGCAGACAGAGATGTGCATTGTCCCTTTAAATAAGCTGGCCTCACTTTGTGTATACATTCATGCAGGGCCGGCCCGAGCCATTTTGGCACCCCGGGCAGGCAGCGCCGCCCCGGGCGCATGGCGCATGCGCGAGCCTGCCCCCGGAGCGTGTGGGCGGGCGCATGGCTCATGTGCTGCCCGGCCACCGCTGCTGGGGCACAGCCTGGGGCTGCCTGGGCGGGCCGTGCAGGGCCCCGCAGCCGCGGGGGGAAGGGCACTGCGGGGGTTAACACGGCCCCCCGCCCTGGGTGGCCACTGCAGCCTGAATGGAGCTGGGTACGCGGCACCTGATGGCAGCTGTAAGGGGCGCTGAGCGCCAACCGATGGGGGGCGCCTGATGGCAGCTGTAAGGGGTGCCCAGTACCCCTTACAACTGCCATCAGGCGCCCCCCATCGGTTGGCGCCCGGGCAGCTGCTCGGCTCGCCCACCCCTTAGTCCAGCCCTGCATTCATGTCATACACATAGAGAATTAGAAACAAAACAAACACTCATCCTGGAAGGTTGCAATGAAACATTGCTTTGTTCCTAAGAACCTAGAGTCTAATCCACCTCAGTGAAATACAGAGAGACAAAGCAGGTTGCTCCCTAAGGCTACATCTATACTGTAGACTTTTTTCAAAAGAGTGCGTCCGCACTGCCATGTGCTTTTGCACAAGAGCGTCCATGGCAGTGTGGACTCTCTCTTGTGCAAGAAAGCAAGAAAAGATGGCCATTTTAGCCATAGGGGTTTCTTGTGGAAGAAACCCCTATTGCCTGTCCACACATGCCTTTTTGCGCAAGAGCTCTTGCATAAAAAGGTTTATTCCTCATAGAAAAAGGAATAACTCTTGTGCAAAAAGCTCTCTCTTCTGACGATCTACTGTACTTTTTCTTGCACAAGAACATGCTTGTAATGTGGATGCTCCACAAGTTTTTGTGCAAAACAGCTGTTTTTGCAAAAAAACTCTGCAGTGTAGATATAGTCTAAGGCAGGGATGCAGATTCTGACTCACCTTGCTCTAAGCTGGCTTTTTGTGGATTGACTGCAGATGTTGTGCTTAAAAGAAGCACCCGGGATCTTTTTCAGGGGGATAAGGCAACACGCCACATTTATTTAACATACATAGATCAATCAATATTTATCATATGCATATGATACATGACACTCATTCATTCTCACACACACACAAGCACACTCCATCTTGTTGTTACCAAAAGTTCCTCCCCCTAACTGCACTGGCCAGGTGAGTTAGATGGGGGAGGGGTAGAGCCGGGCTTCTGCCGATCCGGATCCATGCTCCCATGTTGACAAGACGAAAACCTGGGGTCCCTCTGCAAGATGCCTCCTATTTATCCCTCTCATGCAGCCAATTAGTCTTCACCTTGCCTTTCTTAATGCTTCTTCAAAGAGAGTTCTTCCAAGGGCAGGCACTTGCTGCTTGACTCCCAAGGTCTGTATGTCCAGTCCTCTTAATGAGCTCACTGCACAGGTATTGTCTTGGGTCTGGCTCCCAGACCTTCTCCACCCTTGCAACTGCTGCTGGAAGTGCTCCCCTTTCATTCTCCATTCACACCTCATTCATTTCAACAGGGCAATCAAGGAAAGGGGAGAGCTCAAAAGACATTTTTTTTCTTACAAGGAAAGTTTCTCTTAATACAAAGTTATAGGAGAAATGTTACAGAGATTCTATAAGAACACTTAGAGATACATCTAAAAGGACAAGAACTTAATACAAAGTTATATGAGAGTGATAATATTACAGGGATTTCTCCACACAGAGGACCCATAGATTATGCTGTCCTTGCAGAGCCCTGTAGCCTGTAAATGACATCAGGAATCACCCTACAATTGAAGTGTCAGCTTATAATTGTTATGCAGTTTTCAATACACCACCATACTGATCACTTAGCAAGGACAGTCCCTCTATTCAGCCATTGCTCCAGACCCCAGACAATAGGAATCTGGAGAAAATTTTATGCTGATTATCCAGTCTTACATTTTGTTTTGATTACAATCCTGCATTAACTTATTTTGGACCAGACTCTCTCCTGTAACTGAGCCCCAGGGAGCACTGGAGAAGCAGGGTGTCAGTAAGCTAGTCTCAACTCTCTGATTCTGGGAGCTGCACTGGCTGCAGCCTTCGGATCAGATAGAGCAGCCTACAGCTTGCTTGAAGTTTTCAGTGGGGTGTAGTTTATTTGTAGTTATGGGATACTTTAACTAATTACCCACTACGGTGTCCTTTCTCTAATCATTCTAACGTCATCCTGTCATCTCCCCCACTCAGGCTACATCTAGACTACAGGCTTCTTGTGCAAGAAGCTTTTATCAGAAGAGATCTTCCGTAAATACTTGTGCAAGAGCATGTCCACACTGCAAAAGCACATCAAAAAACCTATATGCTTTTGCAAAAGAGAGCATCCAGACTGCATAGACGCTCTCTCAAAAGGAAACTCTGATTGCTGAGTACAGAATGGCCACCAGGACACCTGTGCTTTTCTCGATAGCCTATTTTTGTGCACAAAACTCCTGTTCCCCGTCTACACATATCTTTTTGTGAAAGAACTCTTTCGCAAAAAAGGAGTTCTTACTCATTGAATGAGGAATACCTATGCCAGAAAAAACCCTCTGCTCTTTTGATTTTTTTTGTGCAAGAACATGTTTGACGTGTGGACGTAACTCAAATGCTGTTGGAAAAATGGCCATTTTTCCGACAAAACTCTGTAGTATAGACATAGCCTCAGGGACCCAGGCTGGGGTACAACTTTTATAATGTACTATGCTGATGACCCCTGGGTTTCAAACATTTTTATGAAGGTTTTAACCCTTCTTCTTTACTTGAACTTCCACAGCTCACTACTTTTGGGGTGTTCCATTTCTCATAGGTGAATTCAGTAGTTTCTCTTATGCTCATTAACATTTAGATTACTGTATCAGTGTAGTAAAAGTCAGAAGTCTTTCACCTGGCTACCAGTGGACATCTTGCAGTGGCTAGATACAGTAGACGTTAGCATCCAAACACAGCACTTCTTTTCAAAACATCCGCATGTCACAAACTGAGCAGGTATATTATTCATGTACTTATGCTAAGTCCCAAGACCTAATTTGCTCCTCAAAGAGAAAGAAACCTCCGGGTCCTCTGCAGTCAATCTGCAAAAAGCCAGCCTAGAGCAAGATGAGTTGAATTTTACCTTGCTGCCTTAGGGTATATCTACATTGCATTCCTCCTCCTTCGAGAGAAATGCAAATGCAGACAAGCGAAATTGCAAATGAAGCGTGGATTTGAATTTCCCATGCTTCATTTGCATAATCGCGGATGGTTGCTTTTCCAAAATAGCATATTTCGAGACAACAAACACGGTCCATGCGGGATTATTTTGAGAAAAAACCCTTCCTTCGAAATAACTCTTACTCCTTAAAAAATGAGGTTTAAAGGTTATTTCGAAGGAAGGATTTTTTCTTGAAATAACCCTGCATGGACCGCATTTGTTTTCTCAAAATATGCTATTTCGGAAAAGCGGCTGTCCGTGATTATGCGAATGAAGCATGGGAAATTCAAATCCGCACTTCATTTGTAATTTCGCTTGTCTGCATTTGCATTCCTCTCTTGAAGGAGGAATGCAATGTAGACATACCCTTAAGAACAGCCTTCTTTGTCTCTGTATTTGGCTGTTGTGTGTTAGACTAAGTTCTTAGGAATCAGAGGGTATGTCTACACTACAGAGATTTTTTGGAAAAAAGGCTGTTTTTCAACAGGAGACTTCACTTATGTCCACACTGCAATCACATTCTTTAAAAAAAAATTGAAAGAACAAAGGGTTTTTTCCAACATTGGTAAACCTCTTTCTACAGGGAAGAATGCCTTTTCTGAAAGAACTCTTTCGGGAAAAGGTGCGTGTGGATGGGGAAGAGGGAATTCTTTTGAAAGAAGAGGCCTCCAGGAAATAACACAGGTACTCTAGTGGCCATTCCATCCACAGAAATCAGAACTCTATAGCTTTTGTCTCCTGTCCCCTCTTAAAGCTATAGACACCCTGCACAAGCCTTGTGTCAGGAAGCCAGCCTGGGAGCAGCACCCTGACTGCGCCGCTCTCCCTGCCACAGGTCTGCTCACCCATGGCAGAGCCACAAGAACCCCTGACATCCTCCTGGCCCTCACAGGGAACAGCACCAGGGCTCCCAGGAACCACCCAGGGGTACCAAGAAGCACGCCCCATCCTGGTCCAGAGTTGAGATCCTGTCCCTCCTCGAGCTGTGGGGTGAGGAGGAGACGTTACTGGATCCCCGGCCAAGTGCAGAAATGCAGACATTTATGGTCAGATGGCCGAATCCCTGGTGGAATGCAGACACCCACCCTGGACCTTGGAACAGGTCTGGAGTAAGGCAAAAGAGCTCCATCAGAGATACATGAGGGCCAGACAGCACAGCTCCTGGTTTGGGGCAGGATCCCATACCTGCCCCTACTACCAGGAGCTCCACCAAATCCTGAGGCATGGGGAAATCATGTCCCCACCCATTGTGGTGGACTCCAGCCTCAACACACCTGTCATTACTTGGCTGGAGGTCACGGCAGAGGAGGAGAAGGACCAGGGACAACAGCAGAAGGCAGATGACGTGGCCACCATCACACTCTCCTTGGAGCCAGTTCCCATGAGCCTGGATGTCTCCCAGGCCTGGTCTGACACTGGGGATGGATCTTCAGGTGAGCACTCTCAGTTTGCCACACACAAAGGGTGGGGGAGGCGGGCACAGAGAGAGTAGGGTGTGAGCATGGCTCAGCCTGCTCGGGCTGGACATCATGCTGCTCTCTGTGCACATGGAACAATGTGCAGCATTACTGTGCGGCACACAGATGCAGCAAGCAGCCCCTGAGCATGCTCAGGGAGGCCACACAAATGTCTGTCCCAGGGGTGGGACGGGAACACCCGCCCACCACCTGCCACAGCTGGAAGCAGGCTAATCACAAGGGTGCAGGCACAACCCTAGACACACTGAGGAGTGCCACACACAGCACACAGGCATGCCTGCATGTGTAAGGCAGCAACCGCTCCCATGTGCAGTGCTGCCAGGCGCAGGTGTGTGTGCAGGCCCCAGGGAAGGCCAGGCTGCTCCTGGCTCCTCTGCTGCCCATGGGGGGAATCCCACTGTGGCTGGATACTTCCATTGCCTTCTTCGCCATGGTGGGGGGAGGGGGAAGGAGGGGAGTATGTGTGGGGGGAAGTGGTCAGCATGGTCCCCTGGGCACCTTGGAGCCCCTGTGAGGTAGGGCCTGCTATGCAGGCCACACATGGCCTTGCTACCAGGACATTCCCATCCTCTGGCGCAGGGACTCTTGGTTGCTGCTCACAGAGGAAGGCCTCAGGGACAGTGTCTGCATGGATGACTGCCCGCCTCTCCCTCTTTGTTCTCCACAGCCAGACCAGCTGGGATTGAGGGATGAGCCACACCACCACAGCCAGCCTCCAGAGCCTGGGGGACCCGCAAGCATGCCAGGATCCAGGAAGATATGATGCGGCAACATGTCAGCATCCTGCACAACATGCAGCAGACCCTGGCACAGAAGATCCATGAGGATGCTGAGTGGCAAAACCACTGGGACAAGCTCATGCAGTGGTGCGATAGCATGTGTGCCATCATACACGAAGTGATGGCACAATCGGCTGCTGTTGCGCTCCTGCCTACCATCCTGCTGCTCCTGCCTACCAACCTCCCGCTATGCCCATTCCCCCTCCCCCTGCCCCTTAAGCGATGCCTCTATTTCCTCCCCAAGCAATGCCCATGCCCATGCCTCCTCCCCAAGCAATATCCATACCCCCTCACCAAGTGATGCCCATGCCCCCTACCCCTACCCCCTGCCATTCCTGACCCTGCTCCAGCTCCCATTCCTGCCCACCCCTCTGTGGTCCCAGAATCCACCCAACCCCAAGTCCAACGAGGTTCCCACATTGAAGTGGCATATCCAGCCATCTCCCTACACCATTCCAAGACCTGCTCCCCCTCCAGGTTATGAACCCCCCTTCCGCTCCCCAACTTTTTAAAATGAAACATCAATACAGAGTTTTTGTTCAAAATCAAACAGGTGTCTTTACTGAGAGATCAGGGAAGAGGGGAAGGGGTTGTGGTGGGAAAGGGATAGGGCAGCAAGCCAGAGGCCCCTAACGGGGAAGCCCTGGGGAGAATTACTGAGGTCCTTGAAAGAAATTCTCCCTCAGGACCTCCTGGATGCACACCCCCAGTTGATGGGCCTGGTATATGGCATCTGTCCATGGCTACTCCAAGGGTCACCCCTCTTGGCTGGCATCTGCCACCTATCCTGGGAAGAAGGCCTCTCTCTTCCTCTCCACAATGTTGAGGAGGATGCAACATGCTGACACCACCTTGGGGATGTTGTGCTGCCCCACAACAAGAGGGGTCAGGACATACCCGAAGCATGCCTTGAGATGCCCGGAGGTGCACTCCGCCTGAATCCTGGCCTGGTTCAGGTGGATATTAAGTTGGTCCCTGCTGGGATCCAGGTGGCTGGTATACAGTTTCATTAACCATGGCATGAAGGGGCAGACCATGTCCAGCACAATGCACAATGGCATCTGCTCGTCCCCAGCTGCAAAGTCACAGTTGGGGAAGAATGTGCCTACCTCCTGCTTCCCATAGAGGCTGGAGTTCCAAAAAATCTGGGCATTGTGTGCCCTTCCTGCCCAACTGACAAAAATGTACATGAACTGTTCACGGCAGGAGGGAGTTGATGGCCCTCACAACCTGCAGAAAGAGAGAAAAACAAACACACAAAACAGGGAATGAGAGAGGTGGTGCCTGAGCCCTTGGGAGGTGCCCATCCTCCTCTCCTCCCCTCTTTCCCCTAATCATCCCAGGAGCCACCCCCTATGAGGCCACCCTCCCAGCAGCAGGGCTGTGCGCGGGCAGGACAGCACAACAACCCGGGGATGGGGCTTCACCCACACCACCCCTTTTCTTAGGGTCCCCCTTTCCAGGTCCCTCCACATGGCAGGGACAGCAGCCCCAGAGAGCCTTACTACCATGAAGAGGGCCCCGATGATGGACTTCCCCACACCGAACTGGTTGCCCACCAACTGATAACTGTCTGAGGTGGTGAGCATACAAACAGCAATGGTAACCCACTTCTCCAGGGAGATGGCAGGCCACAGGTGGGTGTTGCATTGTCAGAGGGGAGCCAGGCACACAGCTCCAAAAAGGTGGCCTTCCACATGTGGAAGTTTTGGAGCCACTGCTGGTTGTCCCACCACTCTATAGCCAGCCAGGCTCACCAGCTGGAACTGATGTCCAGCCTCCAGAAATACCGCTCCTCTGTGGGTTGCAGTTGCAAGGGTCTTGCTCTCACACCCAGGGAGAGGGTCCCAAGAATGAGCTCAGGACCAGGAAGGCAGCCTGCACAAACTTCTACAGAAACTGCAGAAAGGCTGTGTGTGGCCATCACATGCCCAGGGGCAGCTCTGGTTCTAAGGCATTGAGGAAAAAGCTGTGCAACCACAGCAGGCACTGCTGAAGCTTTGTTGTCCCTCAAAGAGGTAGCAAGCAGAAGCAGAGAAATGGCTGTCCAGGAGGGTCCCTTTAAACACGTGTCTCTGCTAGGTTCTGGCACCAGCACTAGGAAGCAACTGGTGACCTAAAACCCTGCCTGAAGTGCTTCCAGGTGGCCTTATACCTGAGAGAGCATCCATGAAGTGTGGATGCTATCTTTCAAAAAAGCAGATCACTTTTTTTATGTGCTTGCCCAGTGTGGATGCTCTTTTTTGGAAGAAGTTTTTTTGGAACATTTTTTCCATAAGAAGCCTGCAGTCTAGACATAGCCTGAGTCAGGGTATGTCTACACTAGCTCGTTAGTTCGAGCTAGGTAGGGTAATTAGGACAAGCGGAGTTGAAAATGAAACCCGGGATTTAAATATCCTGGGCTTCATTTGCATGTTCCCGGGCGCCGCCATTTTTAAATGCCCCTTAGTCCAAACTCTGTGCCCACGGCTACATGCGGCACAGAGTAGGTAGTTCGAATTAAAGATCCTCATTCCACGGAGTTCGGACTAAGGGGCAGGGCCGGCCTTAAGCCGATTCAGCCGATTTGGCCGAATCGGGCCCCGCGCAGAAGGGGGCCCCGTGCCCCTGCACCCGGAAGTTGGCTCCCTCAGCTTTGCTTGACTCCCCCCTGCCCTTACCTGCACACGCTGCCGACTGCTCCTGCCGTGTGTGCTGTTTGCAGGTGGGCGGGGAGACTCTGGGCGTGAAGTGCCGTCACGCCCAGGATTTTAAAACTGAAAAGTGCCACACGGCCGCCGGCGCAGCACACGCGGTTTGCAGACCGGCCCCGCAGAAGGTAGGGGAGTGGGATCAGTGGGAGGGGCAGGGGCTTGGATGGGGTGGGAGAGGAAGGGGCTTGTACGGAGGGGAGGGGGGAGAGAGGAAGAGGCTTGTGTGGAGGGGGAGGGAGAAGAAAGGGGGAGGCACCAAGAGGCAGGGTGGAGGTGAGACACATGCCAGGGGACCAAGTACAGACAATGAGGGAAAGGACAGGAGGGGAGGTGTCAGTGGGAGGGGGGACAGGGTGATGCTGGGAGAGGAGAGGGGAAGGGCATTGGGGGCAAGAGGGGAAGGTGCTGGGAGAAGGCTTGAAAGAAGGGGTGGGCATGAGAAAGGTGGGGATGGAGCAAGATGTGTGTGAGGGCACAGAGGGGCAGGAGGGGAACAGGGCAGAGAGTGGTGAGGGATGGGCATCAGGGAAAAAGAAGGGAAAGGGGGCAAGGGCAGTGAGGGAAGGGGGAGGCACCAGGAGGGTGCAGGGGTAAGGGAAGGTGCAGGTGCCAGGGGATTCTGGGGGTAAAGCAGAAGGGCCGACACCTGCAGGGGAGGGACCAGCACCAGAGGAGAGAGGCAGGGCAGGTGTGTAGAGGGAGGTGTTAGAAGAGGGGATGAGGAGGGGTAACTCACCTGATCAGAGTGGGGCTACTGGAGGAGTGGGGAGGGAAGGGCTGGTGGAGGGGGGCAGGTCGCAGCAGGGCTGAGGGTAGTGAGAAGGGCAGGAGTCAGGACAGCAGAGAAGGGTGAGGAGTTGGGGGGCAGCAGGCACCAGGGGAGATGATGGAGCAAGAAGAGGAGACATGGCAGCAGAGAGAAAAGGGAGAGGTTTATAAAATATTTATTAATAACTTGGTATACTGCCCACGGCCAGTTTGTTTGCGCCCCACGCTGCAGTTTGGGTTTATGTGGGGATTAACACGTGGCCGGCAAGTGGGAGCCAAAACAAAAGTAGTCAGTGTAATGATCTTCTGTTGATATGTGTTTTAGTAGTTAAATTCTTGGACTGTCATTGCTCATGAAAAGTGCTGTCAAATGAGTAGAAATCGGGGAAATATTGCATTTTTTTAATATCAGCAGAACTGACTTAAATGGGGCCTGTGTGTTGTGTAGTCTTGCCTTAATCTTTGTATTCATGCCTGTCAGTGGGAGAGAAGCTATTTGTATTTATTTGCTTGCATATGCCACCACGCTTAAGTTGAGGCCCTCAGCATGTTCTGTAAGTATCAGTGTGGCCCCTGGGGCTTCCAAAGTTGAGTTGCCCTAGCTCATCCCTGACAGGTGTCTGTCTAACCTGGTCTTAAATATCTGCAATTTAAGCCCATTGCTTCTCATCCTAACCTCAGAGGCCAAGCAGAACAATTTTTCTTCCTCCTCCTTATGATACTCTTTTAGATACTTGAAAGCTGCTCGCATGTCCCTTTTCGGTCTTCTCTTTTCCAAGGTAAACAAGGCCAATTTCTTCAGCCTTGCCTCATACCTCATGTTCTCTAGACCTTTCAACAGTTGTGTCGATCTTCTCTGGACTTTCTCCAGTTTCTCCACGTTTCCTGAAATGTGGCACCTAGAACTGGACATGATACTCCAGCTGGGGCCTAATGTAGATGGCTCATTCCCTGCCTAGGGGATGTGAGATGGGGCGGGTTAATTTCCAATCCTCCTGTTTATTCTTTTTCTAAGCCAGGAGGGCACAGTAGTTCTGATGGGGGTTGGAGAGGGGATGGAAGCCAGATCCAAGATCAACGAGCCCTGGGAAGTGGGCCCATTGAAAGGAGACTGGACCTGTGGATGCCTTGGGGGTCAGCAGCAAGGGCCTGCTTTGGGAAGCCCCCTCTTTGGAGGTGAATGTGGCAGCATTGAGACACCACCCAGAAGCAGGCGCCACAGACACTAACTCACAGATCCTGCACATGCATAAGATGATAGATCTGCAGGAGGGGAGGGCAGTGGCGTAGTGAGGGGGCCGGAGGGGTCAGTTGCCCTTGGGAGAAAAATAATATAAAATTGAGTTGAAAATAGATGTCACACATTTTTAAAAGGAATACCATATCTCCTGCCTTTTGTCTCTTTAGGCCCCCAGTTAAGATTTTCAAAAGCACTTGAGTGACTAAAGTCATTTTTGAAAATTGGACTTGGAAATCTAAGCTCAGATTTTCAAAGGTAATTAAGCTCCTAAAGAGACAGTTGCCAACTCGGATCTTCAAAGTTATCTATCTGATCTTTACACACCTTTGAAAATCTGGTCGTAAGTGTCCTAATCAGTTCTGAACGTGAGATGTAGGAGCCCAGTCCTAATTCCTTCAGGCTTTTTTTTTTTTTAATTTGAACATTTATCTACACTAATTCCCCTCCTTTCTCTTTCACTATCCGATAAATGCATGGATCAAAATTATAGGTGCTTTGTGAATATGCTGACTTGAGAATGGAAAGATTTCATACTGTCATGTATGATTCCTGGGAACCCATCTCAAATATGAAAAACTAGGCTGATACCTTTTCATATCAGGAGCTGTTGAATTCAGGTCACCATTTGCAGTATCTCATTAGGATGTTTAGTGGAGAAGATATTGTGGGGTTTTTTATTTATACTGTGGGCAAAGCATGGGCTCACAAGAATTCCTCCATTGTTTTACCATGAGTCTCAAAACATTTGGTGTTTTTCTAAAGGCCTGGAGTCAATTGATTATGTAGGAATCTCAGTTTTCATTTAAAAAAAAGTTCTCTATACTTCTGGGCCTTACAGCTAAGGAGGAAAGCTTTAAAACATGAACCCTAAATACTCAAGAAACAAAAGGCCAATACAAATCCAACATGTTTTATTTTTTAAAATTCTTATGATTTGTAGACCATTCTTATAACTTTGTGTAGGCGTTCCTTGTGATTTTTGGGTTGGCAATACTGCTCTTTGATTGGTGAATTTAAAGAGGTCTCTCCCTTCAGTTTCCCTTTCCACCCTCCTTTTTTGTCACAGGTCATCAGAGAATCATAGAGATAATGGAGAGTAGGGCGAGTCCATGACTGTGGTTAATGACCGGTCAGGGTGACTAACTATTATCAGCCAGTGGTCTGAATGAGCTATCTACTGCCATCTGTTAATCAACTGAAGGACAAGGCTTCACGAGCAGACCTTATTTATATAGACAACTTACTTTGCCACAGAGATCAGTAGACACACTTGGGCTATGTCTACACTGGCGCGATCTTGCGCCAGAAATATGCAAATGAGGCTAAGCGTGTAATATTGCTGAGCCTCATTTGCATAGCTAATGAGCCGCCATTTTTTTCAGAAGAGGCTCTTGCACAAGAAAGAGCGTCCACACTGCCCCTTCTTGCACAAGAAAACCCCTCTTGCGCAATACCATTCTTCCTGAAAAGTAATAGGTGTAGACTGGCATGATTTCACGCAAATACTTTTAACGGAAAAGTTTTTCCATTAAAAGTATTTGCGCAAGAGAGCATCTATATTGGCATGTGCCTTTGCGCAAAAGATTTGCTTTTGCACAAAAGCATCCGTGCCAGTGTAGACGCTCTCTTGTGCAAGAAAGCTCCGATGGCCATTTTAGCCATCGGGCTTTCTTGCGCAAGAAATTAACTTGCCTGTCTACACTGGCCCTCTTGTGCAAGAATTCTTGTGCAAGAGGGCTTATCCCTGAGTGCGAGCATCAGAGTATTTGCACAAGAACCACTGATTTTGTACAGTACAAAGTCAGTGTTCTTGAGCAAATACTCGCGGCCAGTGTAGACAGGCGGCAACATTTTGCGCAAAAGCAGCCACTTTTGCGCAAAATCTTGCCAGTCTAGATGCACCCCCAGTGTTTAAAGGCAGAGCTGACTAGAATCAATTGAGAGTCCTTGTCTTGTCTCAGTGATCGCTTGAGCAAAAATCATTGATAAAATCTTGTGTAGACTGACCTTGGACTCAACATGCAGGCAGTGTGTGTTGAAGGGCAGTGCAAAGGAGGCAATGGTGGGGAGGTACCATATTACCTAGTGAAATCATTGGTGCTGAAATCACTAAGGACTGGAATTTGACCACAGAACTGACACTTTCTTAACAAAGACTCCATTTTTGCTATTTAAAAAGTAAATCAATGTAACAGAAAACTGCAACGCTCTCTGATAACTTTTTAAAAATCAAACTTTAAACTTTATTGAAAAAATTGGATAGTTTGCAATTGAAAATATTTGACCTACACTTAAGGCAACTGATTTAATTTTGTGTAAAATTTTGCATAATAAAGATGGCTTTTTTTTTTGAAAATGTTCAGTTATATAAATATACATTTTGATCAGATCTACTTGATGTGATATTTGTGTGTGGTTGTGGTTTGTTGTGTTTTTTTTTCAACAAAAAATCCTGGGGGGGCCCCACCAAAACGGTTTGAATTGGACCCCGTACTTCCTAAAGCCGGCCCTGCTAAGGGGGATTTAAAAATGGCGGCGCCCGGTAATATGCAATGAAGCCCGGGATATTTAAATCCCGGGCTTCATTTGCAACTCCGCTTGCCCAATTACCCTACCTAGCTCGAACTAACGAGCTAGTGTAGACATGCCCTCAGATATTTAAAGGTATGTCTACACAGGAAAGTTATTTTGAAATAACAGCTGTTATTTCAAAATAATTTTACTAGCATCCACACTGCAAAAACGCTATTTCAAAATTAATTTGAAATAGCAGAGTGCTTATTTCGAATTTGGTATACCTAATTCTATGAGGAATAATGCCAAATTTGAAATAGCTAATTCAAAATAAGTGCTGTGTAGACACTTATTTCGAAATAGGGGGCCTCCAGACCTTCCCAGGGTGCCATTGTGGCCACTCTCTCTCCCTTCCCTCTCCTCCCCGGAGCCCTTCAAGGGGTAGACTCTGGCCACAGTGCCTGTGCCAACTCCAAGCCTGCCAGCCCAGAGCCAGCAGTGGCCATCGGGGCCCCTGACTCAGTGGCCCCAAAACATGAGCTAGCAAGGCACTGGCAGCCAGCCCTCCACCGCTCCCCAGGAGCAGTCTGCCAGCTCCCAGGAGCCTGACAGGGCCCGGAGAAGGTGGGCTCCTTCCTGGTCCAGGGCAGAGATCATGAACCTTATTCAGGTTTGAGGGGAATGCCCCCAATGTCCATGATCTCTACACTAGATGGAGGAATGCGGCCGTCTATGGCAGGATAGCTGCCAGCCTGGCCACCAAAGGCCACATGCGAACCCAGGAGCAGTTTTGCGTGAAAATCAAGTTGGTCTGGTGAGACCCCCCAACCCTGAACCCTGAGCTTCCCCTCCCCCTTCTTCCCCTTGCTTCCCCCTTCCAGCTCCCTCCTCCCAGGTTTCCCCCTCCCCTCTCCCACCCTCTCTCCTCCCCTCTCCTGCCTTCTTTCCTCAGTCTCACCAGTTTCATTCCTCCCCCCCCCCGAGTTTTGTTGAATAAAGAGAGTTTGTGTTCATGAAAATACGCATATTTTATTTGACATCAGGAAGGGGGGTTAGGGAGGGATAAGCGGAAGGACGTGAGGGAGGAATGAGGCACAAGTCCCCAGTGAGGCAGACCAGGGAGGCTCTTAGTGCTCCTCAGGGTGGAAGCTCTCCCACAGGGCCTCCTGGATACTGACAGCCCCCCCGATGGACCTCCCGGATGGCAGCCTGCAGAAAGTGCAGCCAAGCTTGCAGCAACGCTTCCAAGAGAAGCACCAGAGTTCCCAGGGGCAGCTCTGGCTCCATGTTGCAGAGTGGTGTGGTGTCCCGAGTGAGGGCAACCAGAGCACGCAGAGACACAAATGCTTTGCTGTCCCTCAGCCAGGTAGATAAGCAAGCAGGGAAACCTGAGAACTGGCTGTCGGTGGGGCGGGGGGGCCTTTAAACACAAACCTCAGTTAGCCTCAGGCAGCAGCCCCTCACAGTAAGTCCTGACCTGGTGTCCTGCCGGAATTGGTTCTGGCCAGCCTTAAATGTGATGCAGAGTCTACTCAGTGTGGATGCGCTATTTCAAAATAACAAAATGCTATTTCATAAGAACATAAGAACATAAGAATGGCCATACTGGGTCAGACCAAAGGTCCATCGAGCCCAGCATCCCATCTGCTGATGGTGGCCAATGCCAGGTGCCCCAGAGAAGGAGAACAGAAGACAATGATCAAGTGATTTATCTCCTGCCATCCATCTCCTGCCCTTGTTATGAAGGCTAGGGCACCATACTTTATCCCTGGCTAATAGCCATTTATGGACCCTAACCTGCAAAAATTTATCAAGCTCTTTTTTAAACCCTAATAGAGTCCTGGCCTTCACAGCCTCCTCGGGCAAGGAGTTCCACAGGCTGACTGTGCGCTGTGTGAAGAAAAATTTCCTTTTATTAGTTTTGAACCTACTACCCATCAATTTCATTTGGTGTCCCCTAGTTCTTGTATTATGGGAAAAGGTAAATAATTTTTCTATAATCACTTTCTCCACACCATTCATGATTTTATATACCTCTATCATGTCGCCCCTCAATCGCCTTTTTTCCAAACTGAAAAGTCCCAGTCTCTCTAGCCTCTCCCCATATGGGACCCTTTCCAAGCCCCTAATCATCTTAGTTGCCCTTTTCTGAACCTTTTCTAATGCCAATATATCTTTTTTGAAGTGAGGAGACCACATCTGCACGCAGTACTCGAGATGTGGGCGTACCATAGTTTTATATAGGGGAAGTATGATATCTTTTGTCTTATTATCTATCCCTTTTTTAATAATTCCTAACATCCTATTTGCCTTACTAACTGCCGCTGCACACTGCGTGGATGTCTTCATAGAACTATCCACTATAACTCCAAGATCCTTTTCCTGATCTGTCGTAGCTAAATTTGACCCCATCATGTAGTACGTGTAATTTGGGTTATTTTTTCCAACGTGCATTACCTTACACTTACCCACATTAAATTTCATTTGCCATTTTGCTGCCCAATCACTCAGTTTGCTGAGATCTTTTTGTAGTTCTTCACAATCCCTTTTGCTTTTGACTGTCCTGAACAACTTTGTGTCATCTGCAAACTTGGCCACCTCACTGCTTACCTCATTTTCTAGATCATTGATGAACAAATTGAACAGGATTGGTCCCAGTACTGACCCCTGGGGAACACCACTAGTTACCCTCCTCCATTGTGAAAATTTACCATTTATTCCCACCCTTTGTTTTCTGTCTTTTAACCAATTCTTGATCCATGAAAGGATCTTTCCTCCTATCCCATGACCACCTAATTTACGTAAAAGCCTTTGGTGTGGGACCGTGTCAAAGGCTTTCTGGAAATCTAGGTATATTATATCCACTGGGTGCCCCTTGTCCGCATGTTTATTAACCCCTTCAAAGAATTCTAACAGATTAGTTAGACACGACTTCCCTCTGCAGAAACCATGCTGACTTTTGCCCAACAATACGTGCTCTTCTATGTGCCTTGCAATTTTACTCTTTACTAGTGTTTCTACTAATTTGCCTGGTACTGATGTTAAACTTATTGGTCTATAATTGCCAGGATCTCCTCTAGAGCCTTTTTTAAATATTGGTGTTATATTGGCCATCTTCCAGTCATTTGGTACCAAAGTGGATTTAAAGGATAGGTTACAAACCACTGTTAATAACTCCGCAATTTCACATTTGAGTTCTTTCAGAACCCTTGGGTGAATGCCGTCTGGTCCCGGAGACTTGTTACTATTCAGCTTATCAATTAATTCCATAACCTCCTCTAATGCATTTTGTGTGTAGACACGTTATTTCAAAATATCTTATTTCGAAATAACTATTTTGAAATAAGGCTGTAGTGTAGACATACCCTAACAGATGTGAGAACTGTAGGCCTGTGTTACAACATTGATTAGTACTTATATTTCACCTCTATTCCATAAATATAATATATTTGAGCATCAGCTACAGGGGACTAGATGTAGCACTCTATCTCCTCTTACTCCCAATGCAAACCCTCCCCATTGACGATATTCAGTCATCAGGCTAAAGCTTGGACTTCCACTGGCTCAGTAATAAAGCCATTGTGTATTTCCCTGTGAGTGTCTTTTAACTAGTTACAGTGATCACCATTTTCTTTCCTGCTTTCATTCTGTGCGTGTTTGCTCTGATGTCAATGGCATTTTCTCTTGCAGAGCTGTTTTTCCCGAGGGCCAATCCCTGGAAGGTGGCTCTTGCTGTGATCCTGCCTCTCCTGGCTGTTCTCCTTCTCCTGGCCAGTTACTGCTTCTGGAGGCAGCACAGAAAGAGAGGTGGGTGAAGTAAGAAGAAGGGAGAATTTAGTGTGTGAGAGAGAGATTTAAAAACAGAACAAAAAAAAATGCTACATCTATACTATGAGATTTCTTGGCAAAAAATATGCTAATGAGGGGACTCATTCGCATGAGTCAAGATCTCATATGCAAATGATATCACGACTCATGCAAATGAGCCTTTCATTAGCATATTTTTTGCCAGGAAAACTCACAGTGTAGACATAGCCAAAATGTTTGGAGGTGTTTCAGGCAGTGGGAGCCAGGTTGAAGGGGAATCAGAGGGAGAGTTGGATATATTATGATTTCATGTTTGAACTCAGAAATGTTAAGTGGTTCCCCCCTTCTAAGGGAACCCAATTGAATGTGATTCTGAACTATTCCCTGGGGATCAGTATGGCTCAGATTCAAACACCATGTGAGGCTCAAGCCTTGTCTACACTTACTGGGAGATCAGCGTGGTAGGAATCAATCTCTCAGAGGTTGATTTAGCAGGTTTAGTAAAGACCTGGGCCAGGTACAAACATAAGAACATAAGAACATAAGAATGGCCATACTGGGTCAGACCAAAGGTCCATCTAGCCCAGTAGCCTGTCTGCCGACAGTGGCCAGCACCAGGTGCCCCAGAGAGGGTGGACCGAAGACAATGATCAAGCGATTTGTCTCCTGCCATCCATCTCCAGCCTCTGACAAACAGAGGCCAGGGGCACCATTCCTACCCCCTGGCTAATAGCCTTTAAATTCATATTCTCCCCATAAATGCTACAGGGTGAAATCTCATCTCTCCCTCTTTCTTCTCCCCAGAAAGCCTGAAATCTGTGATGAAGAGACAGAAAGGTCAGTGGCTGGGACCAATGGGATGGGGTGAAGATTTCATGTCAAGTCAGTCAAGTCAGCTCAGTCAAGCCAATTTAACTCAATTGAAAGACCCATTTAATGCAGTGGAATCACCTTCTAATGCCTTTAGCTCAATTTTAGCAGGTGCAGTTAAGCCTGTGTGAATGAGTGCTGGGAAACATCTCCATATCAGCTCCAGAGCCCCAGCAGAGATCTCAGGGGCTGTTCCTGCTGACACACGGTGCTCTGAAGGGGAAGGGCCCATTTGATCTAATGAACCTCATGGGAATTACAGAAATGTCAACTTGAGCCCAGGGCCATGAAAACATCAGCCCAGCTTGGTCAGTCTCATAGCTGGAGAGTGGGCACATCTAAGGTGCATCTACATGGCAGGGCTTAATTCTAAATAAGCTATGCACATTGAGTACATATATTGAGAAACTTATTTTGAAATAACTTATTTCAAAATTGGGAGCATCTATTTTATTTTGAAATAGAGCACTCTTCCTCTGACTTTCCTTACTTGCACAATGAGGGTTACAGGAGTCAGATTAAGAAGTCCTTCAGCTTGACAGTATTTTGAAATAACTGTCTGCTGTGTAGACACGGACTAAGTTATTTTGAAATAACACTAGCTATTGTGAAATTATGTTGTGGTGTAGACATACCCTTACAGCGTTAAAACCCATCCATGTCTGGGAGTCTCAGAGCCTGGCTCAGCTGCCTGGGGCTTGTGCTGCAGGGCTAAATTTAGTAGTGTCACCATTCCCGGTCAGTCTGGGTCCCAGGATGTGAGACCCACTCCCTCACAAGGTTTCAGAGTCCAGGTGCCAGTCTGAGCAGGAACATCTATACTACTAGCTTCAGTCCTGTAGTGTGAGCCCTACAAGCCTGTCAGTTGACCCAGGCTTTGAGTCCCACTGCAGCAGGATATTTTACAGTGTAGATCCAGCCTGGGCAAAATGTGGTCTGTGGGCCAGATCAGGCCCACCAAGCCACTGGATCTAACCCACAGAGGCAGTGGTTAGCCCTAGGCGGTCTCCCCTGATTGCCCCGCAGCCCTGCACATCGTTCAGAAATGCAGCTGCAGGGCACTTTCTTTTTATGAGTCTGGAGGGGAGGGGGAAAATTCATCTGCTGCTCCCTCCCCCACCACAATCCCATTGGCTGGTTTCTGCCTAAAAACTGGACAATGGGAGCAGTCTGTTTGAATGACAGGCAACCACGATGCACAACCCTCCTGCTCACTTAAGCACATGGTTGATCAGGCAGAAACATTTTAAGCTCTGTAAACCTTTAGGCAGTTAGGCAGGCTGGTTTGGCTGCTGGCTTTCTTGGCCAGAACCTGACTCTGGCACCATTCTCCTTCCTGCACCCCAATCTCTTACCCCAACCTCCCTTCTGCAACCAACCTCCATTCCAGACCTCCCAACTTCTGCATTAATACCGTGGAAGAGTACAGCCCTCGACCACTGTCAAGGCTGTTCCCCACTCTGGCATGACAAATGCAGAAGCGGGGGCCTACAAAAGTACCCCAAAACCTGGTCTCCATAGGCTTTGGTACAAAACTTTCCCCCAAAAGCCTAATACAGGGACTTTGGGGAATCTGCTGACGCCACCCAAGTAATTCCATGAAAAAAATCAGGGAAGAAATCACTTGGGAAATTTCTTCCTTAAAACCTGTAGGGGTACCCCAAGCTCTTTTCCCCCCAAGAGCTTGAAAAAGAGAAGAGAGAAAACAAGCTTCAGTCTGTGATAGCTGGCCCCTCAGTCAGGCAGGTAGATACACACAGACCTTCCAGGACACAAAAATCAACCAATACCAGTTAATTAGAAAAAAGAAGCAGACTTTTATTATCAAAATAAAGCTACAGTTGCAAGCATAATAAGGTGGCTAGATGAAAAAGAGCCACCAATTGTTTGTATGTGTAGAGGCTTGTAGGGGTAGTGTGCTGGGAGAGAAGCTGAGCCCTGATTAGGGGGCGGGGCTTCACTGATTAGGGGTCCTATAAAGGTAGCCTTCTAGTCAGGCAGCAGCATAGATAGCTGCAGCGGCACAGGAGCCAGCAAACAGAGCTGTAAACGGGGGAGTTTGAGTGGGAGTTTGTAAAGGGAGTTTGGATACTGGGACTTGTTTGGGGTTTGTTTGTGCTGTGGAGGGGGTGTTTTGGTTTATTTTTGTGTTCACTGGACTAATAGGATTTTGGTGAGAAAGTAGATAAAACATAGAGGCAGTAGTGGCCATGGCCCAAGTAGTAGAGAACACAAGGAGGATGATTGGATGTGGTAGCTGCGGTATGTACATGATTCTGGAGGGGGTACCTGAAAGGAGTTTTGTTTGCATGAAGTGCCGCCTGATAGAGCTGATGGAAGAAAAGATCCGAGGACTGGAGATGCAGGTGGAAACTCTGGTTGAGTTTAGAAGGGGGTTTGAGCAGATGATGGAGCAAAGGCATGACGTGGTTGAAGGGGAAAGCTTAGATATGCAGATGGAAGTAGGATCAAGGGCCTTAGAGGGGGAACTGCTGGGCGAAGAAAATGGACAGTGGAAGCATGTGACTAAGAGAACCAGGCAGAGGAAAAGATGGGTCAGTGAAGGAAAAATAGAGCTCAAGAACAGGTATGTGGAGTTGGAGAATGAAGAAGGGGTACAGCAGGTAGATAATGAAGATGGAAGGGTAAGGAAGAAGAGAAGAGTGGCTAGTCCCATAGATAAAGGGGATGAGTTAATGGAGACAACACCAATAATGAGCATCAGGAGGATACAGGATGGGTTAAAGAGGATTACAAGGGAAAACAGGAATGGCAAGGACTTGCAGCCAGAGGAAGCAAGAGATAGACCAGAGAATCGCACTGTCACTAGGAAAAGGCAGGTCTACGTGATTGGGGACTCCTTATTGAGAAGAATAGATAGGCCTGTAACCAGAGCTGATCCAGAGAATAGAAGGGTGTGCTGTCTGCCAGGTGCTAAGATACGGGATGTGGAACTGAGGTTGAAGAGGATTATTAAGGGAGCAGGAAGGAATCCATTGATCATCCTTCATGTAGGAACAAATGATATGACTAGATTCTCGCTGGAACGAATTAAGGGAGACTATGCTAGGCTGGGGAGGACGCTCAAGGAAATTGAGGCTCAGGTGATCTTTAGTGGGATTCTGCCTGTTCCTAGAGAAAGGCAACTAAGATGTGACAGGATTATGATGATCAATGGATGGCTTAGGCAGTGGTTCTATAAGGAGGGCTTTGGGATGTATGGTCACTGGGAGGCATTTATGGACAGAGGACTGTTCTCTCAGGATGGACTTCACCTAAGTAGGGAGGGAAATAGACTTCTAGGATGGAGGCTGGCTCAACTGATTAAGAGAGCTTTAAACTAGGAATTTGGGGGAGACGGTTGGGAGATGTCCAGGTAATCTCTACGCCGGATTTTAACACTGAGAGGGAGGGAAACGAAGTAAGAGAGGATATAGCTGGGGGTAGGAGAATGTACATGAGGAAGGGTAGAGTGGATACTAGTCTAATAGGTCATATTGGAGGTACAACGTCCGTGCCAAATTGGGTAAAGAATGTGAGGCCAAACAGCAAAAATTAAGATGTTTGTACACCAATGCGAGGAGCCTAGGTAACAAAATGGAGGAACTAGAGCTATTGGTCCAGAAAGTGAAACCAGATATTATAGGAATAACACAAACGTGGTGGAATACTAGGCATGACTGGAGTACAGGTATTGAAGGGTATGTGCTATTTAGGAAAGACAGAAATAAGGGTAAAGGTGGTGGAGTCGCATTGTATATCAAAGATGAGGTAGATTGTAAAGAAATAAGTGATGGAATGGAGAAGACAGAGTCTGTTTGGGCAAAAATCACATTGGGAAAGAAAACTATCAGATCCTCCCCTGGGATAGTGCTTGGGGTGTGTTATAGACCACCAGGGTCCAATTTGGATGTGGATAGAGACCTCTTTAATGTTTTTAATGAAGTAAATACTCATGGAAACTGCGTAATCATGGGAGATTTCAACTTTCCAGATATAGGCTGGAGAACAAGTGCTAGTAATAATAATAGGGCTCAGATTTTCCTAGATGTGATAGCTGATGAATTCCTTCATCAAGTAGTTGCTGAACCAACAAGGGGGGATGCTATTTTAGATTTGGTTTTGGTGAGTAGCGAGGACCTTATAGATGAAATGGTTGTAGGGGACAACCTTGGCTCGAGTGATCATGAGCTAATTCAGTTCAAATTAAATGGAAGGATAAACAAAAATAAATCTGAGACTAGGGTTTTTTATTTCAAAAGGGCTAACTTTAATAAATTAAGGAAATTTGTTAGGGAAGTTGATTGGACTAAAGAAATTATGGATCTTGAGATGGAGGAGGCCTGGAATTATTTTAAGTTAAAGTTGCAGAAGCTGTCAGAAGCCTGTATCCCAAGAAAAGGGAACAAAATTATAGGCAGGTGTGTTAGACCAAGCTGGATGAGCAAGCATCTCAGAGGTGATTAAGAAAAAGCAGAAAGCATATAAGGAGTGGAAAATGGGAGGGATCAGTAAAGAAAGCTACCTTATTGAGGTTAGAGCATGTAGGGACAAAGTGAGACAGGCTAAAAGTCAGGTAGAGTTGGACCTTGCAAAGGGAATTAAAACCAATAGTAAAAGGGTTTTATAGCCATATAAATAGGAAAAAAACAAAAAAAGAAGTAGGACCGCTAATTACTAAGGATGGAGTGGAGGTTAAGGATAATCTAGGAATGGCCCAATATCTAAACAAATACTTTGCTTCAGTCTTTAATGAGGCGAATGAATTGCTTAGGGATAATGGCAACATAACAAATGGGACTAAGGATATGGAGGACGATATTACCATATCCGAGGTAAAAGCCAAACTTGAACAGCTTAATGGGAGTAAATCGGGGGGCCCAGATAATCTTCATCCAAGAATATTAAAGGAACTGGCACATGAAATTGCAAGTCCATTAGCAAAAATTTTTAATAAATCTCTAAACTCAGGGGTTGTACCATTTGACTGGAGAATTGCTAATATAGTTCCTATTTTTAAGAAAGGGAAAAAAAGCGACCCAGGTAACTATAGGCCTGTTAGTTTGACATCTGTAGTATGCAAGATCTTGGAAAAAATTTTGAAGGAGAAAGTAGTTAGAGACATTGAGGTTAATGGCAATTGGGACAAATTACAACATGGTTTTACAAAAGGTAGATCGTGCCAAACCAACTTGATCTCCTTTTTTGAGAAAGTAACAGATTTTTTAGATAAAGGAAATGCAGTGGATCTAATCTACCTCGACTTTAGTAAGGCATTTGATACAGTACCACATGAGGAATTATTGGTTAAATTGGAAAAGATAGGGATTAATATGAAAGTTGAGAGGTGGATAAGCAACTGGTTAAAGGGGAGACTACAGCGGGTCATATTGAAAGGTGAACTGTCAGGTTGGAGGAAGGTTACTAGCAGAGTTCCTCAGGGATCAGTTTTGGGGCCAATTTTATTTAATCTTTTTATCGCTGACCTTGGCACCAAAAGTGGAAGTGTCCTGATAAAATCTGCGGATGACACAAAGTTGGGAGGTATTGACAATTCAGAAAGGGATTGGGATATCATACAGGAAGATCTGGATGACCTTGTAAATTGGAGTGATAGCAATAGGATGAAATTTAATAGTGAGAAGTGTAAGGTTATGCATTTAGGGATTAATAACAAGAATTTTAGTTATAAGCTGGGGACACATCAGTTGGAAGTAACGGAGGAGGAGAAAGACCTCGGAGTCCTGGTTGATTATAGGATGACTATGAGCCGCCATTGTGACATGGCCGTGAAAAAGGCTAATACGGTCTTGGGATGTATTAGGCGAGGTATTTCCAGTAGGGATAAGGAAGTGTTAGTGCCATTATACAAGGCATTGGTGAGACCCCATTTGGAATACTGTGTGCAGTTCTGGTCTCCCATGTTTAAGAAGGATGAATTCAAACTGGAACAGGTACAAAGAAGGGCCACTAGGATGACCCGCGGAATGGAAAACCTGTCTTATGAAAGGAGACTCAGGGAGCTTGGCTTGTTTACCTTAACCAAAAGGAGGCTGAGGGGGGACATGACTGCACTCTTTAAATATATTAGAGGGATAAATACCAGGGAGGGAGAGGAATTATTTAAGCTTAATACCAGTGTGGACACAAGAACAAATGGATATAAGCTGGCTAGTAGGAAGTTTAGACTTGAGATTAGATGAAGGTTTCTAATCATTAGAGGAGTGAGGTTCTGGAATGGCCTTCCAAGGGAAGTAGTGGGGGCAAAAGATCTATCTGGCTTCAAGATTAAACTAGATGGGTTTATGAAGGGGATAGTGTGATGAGATAACATGATCTTGGTAACTAATTGACCATTCATTATCAGTGGTAAATAGGTCAATGAGGGATGATAGGAGTTACTATAGAGAACTTTCTGGGTGTCTGGCTGATGAGTCTTGCTCACATGCTCAGGGTTTAGCTGATCGCCATATTTGGGGTCGGGAAGGAATTTTCCTCCAGGGTAGATTGGCAGAGGCCCTGGAGGTTTTTTGCCTTCCTCTGTAGCATGGGGTACAGATCACAGCTGGAGGATTCTCTGCATCTTGGGGTCTTCAAAGTTTTTGAAGGCTTCAATATCTGAGATATAGGTGAGATGATTATTCTAGGAGGGGGTGGGTGAGATTCTGTGGCCTGCATTGTGCAGGGGGTCAGACTAGATGATCATAATGGTCCCTTCTGACCTTAAAGTCTATGAGTCTATGATTTAGATACTCAGGGGAAAAATCCCTGGGTTAGAAAGCTTCCATTATAAAAGAGAGGGGGAAAACACTTTTAACAGCTCAGACATCAGTTCCAAATTCCCAAATCAGGAAAACAATAAAACCTGATGGACTATATAAACTTTGCCCTACTTACATATTGTAAGAAGTCTTTTCTTGGAGAGAGACGGGCCTCCCATCTCCCTGTTACTTGGAAGAAAACCGCTCTGACTCAGACAAAGAGGGAAAAAATTAATTTGTCCCAGTTTGAAATCCCAACCTGCATTGTTATTGGCTGACCAAATACCTGGTTAGGGACAGAGTTAACCCCTTAGTCACCAAGCGCTGGTCAGCACTCCTGATTATGACAACCACTATCAAAAATTATTTCCCACCCCTGGTGTAGAAGAACCTAGAGAGACCTCTCCAGTGTTGTCAGGATCCCTCATCTGGAAACCCCTTGTGTTTTAGCCCTGCCATGCCCATGTAATGAGAGAAGGGACAGGCTTTCACTCTCAGTGACTATAGAATTATCGAATCATACAATAGTAGAACTGGAAGGGACCTCGAGAGGTCATCAAGTCCAGTCCCTTTCCCTTATGGCAGGACAAAGCACCATCTAGATCAGTGGTCTCCAACATTTTTACTCCCAAGATCACTTTTTAAATAACAGAACAAGCCAAGATCTACCTCCCCCCCTTCCTCAAAGTCCCACCCCTTCCTCTCTATTCTCCTCCTCTCCATCACTTGCTATCCCCAACCCTTATACTGCTGCTTTTTTTCCCAATTCTTCTGTAGGAAGAAGTTTTTCCAACATTTGGCCTGTCTAGACTGGACCAAATGTCAGAAAAACCCCTTCTTTTGGAAGCCCTCTTATTCCTCATGGAAAGAGGAATATAGGGGTTACTGAAAGAGCACGTTTGCTCTTCCACTAAAAACAGCAGAAGAACAAACACATCCCTGGACGCAGAAGAGTTTTTCTGGGATATTTCTGCATTGTCTTTATTTATGAGAAGGGCAGGGAACCTGTTTTGAGTCAGGGGTCACTGACTCACAGAAAAGTCAGTTGGGGCCACACAAGTGAGATGCAAAATAAAAACTCCTCCAAACCCCCACAAGCCTCACTAATGTGGCCCCAACTGTGCTGGTGGGAGCAGGGGACATGGTATTGGGGAAGGGTGCCATGGGGGACAGGGGACGGGGTGCTGGGTAGGGTGCCAGTGGGTGCTGGGGCAGGGGATAGGGTGCTTGTAGGTGCTGGGGCAGGAGACTGGGTGTTAAGGCGGGGACAGGGTGCTGGGTCAGGGTGCCAATTGGTGCTGGAGCAAGGGACAGGGGGTCAGTGGGTGCCGGGGCAAGGGCCTGGGGCAGAGGACAGGGTGTCGGTGGGTGGTGGGGGTCTGGGCAGGGGGAGGGGACAGAGACCAGTACCTGGGATCCTGCAGCTGCAGGCCAAGGCCCAGGAAATGCATGGACTGCTCCCCCAAGCCCTAAACAGTAGCACGGTACCTGAACTCTGGTTCGTCGTGTGCCTGATGTCTTCCTGTGCGGGTTGGGAACGGGGGGAGGGAGAGTCCAGGACTGCGCCGGCTCCAGCTGGCACACTAGACACTTTATTCCCCTTTGCCTTGGGGGGGGGGGGAGGGAGGGGAGGAAGAGAGTTCCAGACCACACCAGCCCCAACCTAAAATGCTGGTCCGTCACACGCTGGGGACTTTGTTCCCCTCCTGCCTTCCTGCACGCGGGGAAGGGGTTGGGTCCCAGACCACGCCTATCATAACCACTTGGGAAGCTTGCGCCTTACTCCTCCCCTCCCCGCCTGAACAGCCAGAGCGGGCGAGTCCCTGTGTGCAGGAAGGCAGCAGGGGAACAAAGTCCCCAGCACACAACGGACCAGCATTTTAGGTACTGCGACGGCTGTTCAGGGAGGAGGAAGAGCAGCCCGTGCACTTCCAGTACCAGGCGCGCAGCTGCAGAACTCTCCCCACCCCGCTGGAAGCCCACACTACCTCTGTTGTTCCTGGAAGTAGCATTAGCGCAGCATTCATCTTGGGGGGTGGGGGCAGTGAGGGGGGCCCGCAAAAAGCCTCACGATCGACTGGTTGGGCCCCCAAGATTGACCAGTAGATCACGATCGACGGGTTGGTGACCACGGATCTAGATCATTCCTGACAGATGTCTATCCAACCTATTCTTAAATATCTCCAATGATAGAGATTCCACAACCTCCCTAGGCAATTTATTTCAGTGTTTAAAACTCTGACAGGAAGTTTTCCTTAATGTCCAACCTAAACCTCCCTTGCTGCAGTTTAAGCCCATTGCTTCTTGTCCTATCATCAAAGGCCAGGGAGAACAATTCCTATCCTCCTTTGTCTGACACCCTTTTAGATACCTGAAAATCTCTATCATGTCCCCTTATGTCTTCTCCTTTCTAAACTAAACAAGCCCAATTCTTTCAGTCTGCCCTCCTAGCTCATGTTCTCTAGAGCTTTCATCATTTTTGTTGCTCTTCTCTGGACCTTCTCCAATTTCTCCACATCTTTCTTGAAATGTGGTGCCCAAAACTGGACACAATGCTCCAACTGAGGCCTCATCAGCACAGAGTAAAGCAGAAGAATGACTTCTCGTGTCTTGCTCACAACACTCCTGTTAATACATTCCAGAATCATATTTGCTTTTTTTTTTTTTTTTTTTTTTGCAACAGTGTCACATTGGTGACTCATATTTAGCTTGTGGTTCACTATGACCCCTAGATCCCTTTCTGCAGTACTCCTTCCTAGGCAATCACTTCCCACTCTGTATGTGTGAAATGGATTGTTCCTTCCTAAGTTGAGTCCTTTGCATTTCTCCTTATTAAACTTCATCCTGTTTACCTCAGACCATTTCTCCAGTTTGTCCAGATCATTTTGAATTATGACCCTGTTCTCCAAAGCACTTGCAACCCCTCGCAGTGTGGTATAATCTGAAAACTTAATAATCATACTCTCTATGCCATCATCTAAATCACTGATGAAGATATTGAACAGAACTGGTCCCAAAACAGACCCTCTGAGAAACCCCACTTGTTATGCCCTTACAATATGACTGTGAACTGTTAATAACTAGTTTTTGAGAACAGTTTCCCAGCCAGTTATGCACCCACCTTATAGTAGCCCCATCTAAGTTGTATTTCTCTAGTTTATTGATAAAAAGATCATGTGAGACTGTATCAAATGCCTTACTGAAGTCTAGATATACCACATCCTCTGCTTCTCTCTTATCCACAAGACTTGTTATCCTATCAAAGAAAGCTTTCCCAGCGTGTCTCAGATAGAGGCTTAACGGTAATACCATTGACATGTGCTTTGAATATTTGCCATCATTGAGTGGAAGCTGAAAAGAGCATGTAAATGCGTTGCAGCAAACCACAAAAAGATATAGCTTCTACAGATGACTTGGCCATATCACACAAAATTAAATTAAGGCTGTGGCATGCACACGGAACAAAAAAGGCTCGTGGATTTTCTGCCAGCAATCTAACTTGCACTCCAGAAATGCGTCCTCTCATATTGGCACCATTATCATAGCCTTGTCCTCTAATGTTCATTGCGGACAATCCCATTCGTTTTAGTTCATCAAGGAGAGCTTGAAGAAGTCCAAAACCTGTCGTGTCTTCTACTTCTAAAAATGTGATAAATGATTCCTTAACTGTAATCTGTGCTGAATCACTAATGTCGACAAATCTCACTACTAACAACATCTGTTCTTGATGACTTATGTCCGGAGTGCAATCTAAAATTACGGCAAAATATTTTGCCAAAGTAACCAATGAAACAATTTTGTCTCTCACTTTATCACTCATTAGCATGATCAGTTCATTTTGAATTCTTGGTCCCAAATAGTGGTCATGTATTTCATTTTCAGTTACTCTTCGGAGATGTTCACTCATCACTGTGTCAAATTTTCCCAGCAGTTGAACAAGGCCCAAAAAATTGCCATTTTTGGGCTGGAATAATTTCTCAACGCTTCCACTAAAAGCAAGATTGTTTGTTGATAGATATTCAACAATAGATAATAGATGTTTAAGAACACAATGCCAATGCTACTTCTCTGACTCCAGCAATCTTTGATTTTGGGCATCAAGAGTTGTCTGATTTTTTTAACCTTACACTCAGCTCACACCATTTGTGCATACTTTCAATGTGGTGTTGTGCCTTTTCATGTTGTGGTAATATGTGACGAAGATTGTTCTAATCATTAATATCCATGGTTGCTATCTTAAAATTGCAACTATTGAAAATCTTGCATGGGAAACAAAATACAGCATCCTTGCATTTAGAGTACACAAGCCACCATCTGTTGACAATTTCACCGTGAGAAAGTCTTTTGTAGTAATTGTTTTCTGTGAATTTCCTACCTCTAATGTCTTTAGGATATTCAAGACCTTTTATTCTCGCAGGGCCTTTCTCAAGTATAATGGCAAGGAATTTGTTGTTTAAAGATTGCGACCATGTGCCAATGTCATCTATATCCCATGCTAGTAGTTTCAACTGTTGTAATTTCTTGTTTTGTGTCTGCATCTGTTTCAAATGATTGTTCTGTGTGTTGTTGCATTTCTTGAGCTTAATCTGCATAAAAATTTTCTTCTGCAGTTACATGATGATCTTGATCAACTTCTTTGTTTTCATGACGTACAAACTTAAGTATAGAACCCCTCTGTGCTTGTATAGCTAATCCTATTTCATCTTTCTGTTTTCTTTTTGTGACCCGGAAAGTTGTTTTCAATGAGACATAGCTTATAAGGGTGTTTTTTTACAGAAATAACTGTTTAAATTATTGTCAGATTATCAGAAATATTATTTAAAATAACTAATATAGGATAGCCATGAGTCTGTGACCTTGAGCTAGTGTGAAGGCACCTCAAGGTGCTTCACCCTGTCTGAGACACAGTAGAGTTCGAAACCCATGTCATTTTTACAAAGCCACTTTTTAGTTTTGAATGTATAGTGGGCATCAGTCTTAATGTTAGTTACAACTCTATATCAACCTTATACTGTAAATAGATCAATGGCATTATCCAGTTTAATAAGCTGGGTTTACAAGCAGTGGGAAAATATAATCCTAGTTTTATTCCTAGGTAAAGCACAAAGTGACCAAAATGAAGTCAGCACAGAATCATCTCATCTAGATTAAGGTAGCACAGAAATGTTACAGAAATCCTATTGTGCCTTATTTTTGTTTGGAAAGACCTTAGCAATAACAGCACATTTTGGGCACTGCCAGAAATACATGATAAATCACTGCTTCTAAAGTTCCATCAAAAACTGACATTTTCACAGCTCTAGCATGATCCGCTGCACAGATTCTTCACAAGGAAGTGTCCCTGGCCTTTTTAACTCATATTAACCATGTATTTACTTTATGAAAGTTGGACAAAACATTGTGAAAATGTAAGACATTGGCTGCCCAACCTCTGGGCTGGCAAAAGCTATACTGACTCACTGGGGAAAAAAGCAAGAGAATCTTAGTACAACATATGGTCACTCTATACACTAGTAAGGAGATGAGCATATTACAGTTGTTGGAGGGCTCTATTTAGTTGTAACAGGGCTGTAGGAAAGCCAGTCAACATTTTTTGTTTCTCTGATAAAAACTGGCCAACTCCCTGCCCCCAAACCAAACTTGTCACAAATAATTGTCAACAACTTAATTTTCTGTTTGGGGCTAAGATATTGATTTTTTTTTTTAAATATTGAAATTGGATTCAGGATTGTTAGCAAGAATTTTTGGCAAACAAAGTTGTTAAATTACAATCTAAATGGCAACACAGTATTGTTTCCATGCTTGGCTTACCCTCTCCCCCCCGCTTGCTGGTCCAACAGCTGCAGTAGAGGAGGAGATAGATGGAAAGCTGCAGGACCCCAAAATCCACCTCTTGGGGTGCAGAGTGGCAACAGCAGCAGCAAACCCTCAGGTCCGATCACACGTCACTGGGCACCACCGCCAGCACCACGGACCATGGTGAAGTTAGCACAGCATCTGATCTCAGGGACGGGGCACCCACTCATCCTGCCCTGCGCAGCTCCCCCCGGATGAGATGGATTGCTGCCAGCCTGGGGGAGAGACATGCTCCCCAGCTAGGGTGACCAGATGTCCTGATTTTATAGGGCCAGTCTCAATATTTGTCCCTTTCCCCTCCCACAGAGCACCCCTCTCTCCCCCTCCCCTCTGGCAGGGCTGGGTTGGGTGAGGTGCTAGGGGGAGGAGGCTGGCTGGCTGGCTACGTGCTGAGGAAATGAAAGTGAAAGTGACTCACACTTCCTCTGCAAGCAACAGGGACTGGCTGGAATCATCACACACAGCTGGCTGGGCTGGGGATAGGGTGCCAGACAGCAAGTGTGAAAAATCAGGACAGGGGGTGGGGGGTAATAGGAGCCTATATAAAAAAAAGATCCAAAAATTGGGACTGGCACTATAAAAGTGAGACATCTGGTCACCCTACCCCAACCCCCGTTCTGATTTTTCACACATGCTGTCTAGCACCCTATCCCCAGCCCAGCCATCTGTGTGTAATGATTCCAGCCAGCCCCTGTTGCTTTCAGAGGAAGTGAGAGTCACTTTCATTTTCATTTCCTCAGCACGTAGCCAGCCAGCCAGCCCCCTCCCTTTAGCACCATGGTCACCAACCGGTAGATCGCAAGGGCTCTATGAGTCGATCTTTAGCTCCTTCTGGGCTGAGCGTGGTGCAGCTGTGCTGGAGCAAAGAAGCGGCTGCCGGGCCAGCTAGCCCTGGTGTTCAGTCCAGGTGCACCACGGTCCACGTGGGCTGGAGCACAGGGGAAGCTGCCTGGTCAGCTGGCTGCGGTGTTCAGCAGAAGCAGAGGCTGTGCCGTGCTCCAGCTGATCAGGCAGCTTCTCCTCTGCTCCAGCCCATGTGGAGCGTGATGCACCTGGGCTGAACACCACGGCCAGCTGGCTGGGCAGCCGCTCCTCTTTGCTCCAGCCCAGCTGCACCGCGCTCAGCCCAGGGAAGCTGTGCCTTGCTCCAGCTGGGCTGGAGCAAAGAGGAAAGGCTTCCCAGCCAGCAGGAGAGGGCGCAGCCTCCCCGGGCTGAGTGCAGGGCAGCTGGGCTGGAGCAAAGAGGAGGGCTGCCTGGCCAACTGGCCATGGTGTTCAGCCCAAGTGCATCCTTCTCTGTGGGAGGGGGGAGGCGGCCCCAGGAGGCGGCACCTGCTGGGGACTCCCTGCTCCCACTGGCACCCTGCCCCCTGCCACAGAACCCTGTCCCCTCTCCCCCACTGGCACCCTGCCCCCTGCTGCAGAACTCTGCCTTCTGCCCCCACCCCAGAACCCTGTCCCTTGCCTCCACTGCCACCCTGTCCCCTGCCCCAGCACCCACTAATACCCTTTCCCAGTACCATGTCCCCTACTCCCACCAGCAGAGTTCCGGCCACATTAGTGAGGCTTGGGGGTGGAGGGATTTGCATCTCCCTTGTGTGGGCCCAACTGACTTTTCTGTGGGTCAGTGACCCCTGACTCAGAAAGGTTTCTGCCCTTCTCATAAATAAAGACAATGCAGAAACGTTGTGTTTGACATAGTATTTTATTTAAAAATGAAGCCTGGCCAACACACCCCCGATTGGGGCCAAGCCCCCATATGGCCGCAGCATTATAACACTCCTGCACACACACACCCAGATCCTAGATCTGAGCCTATCATACAGTGGAACCCCCTGCCCTGAGCCTCTCACATACCCCAATCCAAATTCCTGCACCCTCACATCCACAAACCTGTGGCTTGCTTAGTACCCCAACCCTACATCTGACCCCAACACTGCCTGGCCTGGAGCCCCCTCCCCGAGCCAGCGTCCCCTTCTCCACCTCCTCCTGCATCCAGATTTCCTCCCAGAGCTTGCACCTCTCACCCCTTCTGACACCCAAATTCCTCATTCCCACCCCAGAGCCCACACACATCCTGTTTCAACCCAGCGAGGGTATGGCTAGACTGCAGGAGTTTTTCCAGGATTCCAGACATATCCCAGAAAAACTCTTCTGCATCCAGGGATGTGTTTGCTCTTCCATTTTTTTAGTGGAAGAGCAAACATGCTCTTTCGGTAACCCCTATATTCCTCGTTCCACAAGGAATAAGGGGGCTGCCAAAAGAAAGGGTTTTTCTGACATTTGGTCCAGTCTAGACAGGCTAAATGTTGGAAAAATCTCTTCCCACAGAAGAATTGGAAAAAAAGTGGCAGTGTAGAGTGTATAAGGGCTGGGGATAGCAAGTGATGGAGAGGAGGCAAATAGAGAGGGCGGGGCTTCAAGGAAGGGGTGGGGTTTTGGGGGGAGGGGTGGGGCAGTAGATCTTCGCTTGTTCTGAGATTTAAAAGTGATCTTGAGTGTAAAAAGGTTGGAGACCACTGCTCTAGCACATCACCCAACCCAGCCCTGCCGGAGGGGAGGGGAAGAGAGGGGTGCTCCGTGGTAGGGGAGGGGGAAAAGTGGGGTGCTCTGTGGGAGGGAGGAGAAGAATGGACATTATGGGGGGCAACAAAGGATACTGCCAGAGCCACCCAGTCTGCCTCACCTCATGCCGGGGGACAGAGTCACACTCACAGGTGAGTTCCTTCCCCCACCCCTTCCCAGAGACCCCAGCAGCCAATCCCTTCCCTCAGACCGTGCTGCAGGCAGCGCATTCAGCTCTCTCTAGGACCCAGCCCTGCTGTTACATGCTCCACTGCTTCCCGTCCATCCCAGCAGAGTGGTGCCCCAGAAATACTGGTTCCCTAGGCAACTGCCTATTCTGCCTATGGCTAAGGACAGCCCTGCAGCCTAGACATACCCTTAGGCTACGTCTGTACTGCAGCCCTCTTGTGGAAGAGCAAATGCAAATGGAGCACTCATCTGCATATGCAGAACTCTCATTTGCATTTCCTCTTCCTTTCCCTTTTGCACAAAAAAGCGCTGCGTAGATGGTGCCTTTTTGCACAAAAACCCCCTTTTGTGCAAGAGCTGTTTTTCCTCATTTTTTGCATAGAGGGCATGTCTGCACCACACAGAAGTTCAACACTGCCAAGGTCAATCTTCTGGAGTTTGATTTAGCGGGTCTACTAAAGACGCTCTAGATCAAACTCAAAGGGTGCTGCCATCAGCGCCAGTATTCCTGCCCCTCAAGAGGAATAAAGGAAGTTGACAGGAGCATTTGTTTCCTTTGGCCTTCTGTTGTGTGGATGGCACAGGAACGTGATGTGAGATACATCGACTCCAACTACTTAATTTACATAGCTGGAATTGTGTATCTCACTTTGACCTTCCTATGTAGTGTGGACCAGGCCTAAGTTTTGACACTCAGCACTAACTCAACATGTCTTTTACTTTCCAGAGAAATACAAGGACTTAAAAGGTAAGTGTGTTTTTCACTAGTTTTTCTTTTACTGAAAATTAGAAAAGGAGCACTCAGAGCTGTGTGCGCAAAGACATGTTACTATATGGCAATAAGGTGTTACTGTAAGGGTATGTCTACACTAGCCCCCTATTTCGGAATAGGAAGGCTAATGTAGGCATTCAAAATTGCAAATCAAGCCCAGGATTTAAATATCCCCTGCTTGATTTGCATGTTCCCGACCTTTTCCCAGCGCTCAAGTACACAGCCCCAATGGGAGCTGAACCCTAAATAAATCCATCTTACACTGTATGGAGAGCTAAACAGTGCAAACTCATGTAACCTCTTTCTCAATGTAAAGAGAGAGATGCACAGATTTCTTGCTCACGGGGTAGTGATTACTTACATTGTATCACTATTGCTAAACAAGTGATTTTTTAAGTATAAAATGATAGGATTTAAGTGGTCATAAGAGGTAGCAGACAGAACAAAGTAGTCAGAGGGGTAGCCATGTTAGTCTGTAACTGAAAAAAACTTAAACAACGAATAGTCTCTAGTCTCCAAGATGCTGCAGGACTTTTTATTGTTTACATTTTTTCAGAACAAAGTAGGCAACTGAACAAAATAAACAAAAACAGAAGCTAAACTAATACATTCAAGAAACTTGTTATGTGTAAGATCTCACCCTAAATGTGGTTCTAAGACTCTTCTTCACAGGCTAGACACCCTTCTGGCCTGGACCAGTCCGTCCTCCTGTTCAGTCTCAGTTGTTTCTTGCTCTTATTTTAAGTAGGGTAGCTGAGGACAACTGATGATCAGGATTACCTCACTCTACACCCTTACATACACTTTTCATACCCTGCTTCTGGCCCCTGGAAGCTGGGGAGATGGGGTTGAATTAGCATGTCCCTTAGGTGTCTGAAGGGGACAAGGGGATGAAAGTGTCCCTCACACGGGGGCTGTGGGCCCCACTCCCCTCTCATCGAACTGACCAGGGAAGAACCTGACCCAGTGTAGAAACGCTGGCCCCAGGGCTTTGCTAGCTGCGGGCACAGGAATCCTTACCCAGCGTGGCCACGGTCTCATAGTTCTCCTGCATGATGTCCTCGTAGAGGACTCTCTGCACCGGGCCCAGCAGCGCCCCCTGCCCCGTGGTGAAATACACAGCCACCTCCTCGAAGGTCACCGGCATCTGAAACAACAGGGGCCCCCACTCAGTGTCTGACACCCCAGCCACAGCCCCACTTGTCACAATGGAGGGGGCCCGACGAGCAGAATCCCACCCCACCCTGCCCAGAGAGGCCAGGATGCTCCAGCGAGAGAGAGGGGAGAGCTCCTTGTGCCTCCCAGCAGATGGAGCAGGGCAGGGTCTTCTCAGTCACCCCCCTGCCTGCTACAGGCTGAGGTGGGAGCAGAGCTCTGCACAGGCCACAGGGACAGGAATCCCAGCCCCTTCCTAGTTCATGGCAGCCTCTGGCCAGTGAGCTCTGTCTCCAGTGTGAGAGACAACAACAAGAACGGCCAGGCTGGGTCAGACCAAAGGCCCCTCCAGCCCAGTGTCCTGTCTGCCCACAGTGGCCAATGCAGGTGCCCCAAGGGAATGAACAGAATGGGAACTTGTGTTATGGGAGCGAATAAATAACTATTCCTTATTTACTTTCTCCATAAGTCATGATTTTATAGACCTCTATTATATTCCTCTTAGTCATCTCTTCTCCAAGGGTCCGTCTAGACTACAGGCTTTTGTCGACAGAAGTTTTGTCGACAGATACTGTCAACAAAGCTTCTGTCGACAAAGAGTGTCTAGACTACATCCAGTTCTGTCAACAAAGCAAGCCACTTTGTTGACATGACAGTGTAAACGCTAAGGACAGTGTAGATGCAATAACGCCTTCTGTCGACAGAACTCTGTTGACAAACGGCGTTATTCCTCGTAGAATGAGGTTTACAGCCGTCGACAAAACTGCCAAGTTCTGTCGACATTATGTTGACAGAACTCAGCGGCAGTGTAGATGCAGGTATAGTTTTGTCAACAAAAGTCCACTTTTGTCAACAAAACCCTGTAGTCTAGACACACCCCAAGAGTCCAGGTCACAGTCTTATTAATCTCTCTTTCTTCTGGAAGCTGTTCCATAGCACTAAGCATTTTGTTACCCTTTTCTGAACTTTTTCCAATGCAAAGATATCTTTTTTGAAGGGAAATCATCAAATAACCCATCTCCTGTCCCCCATTCTCAACTTCTGACAAACAGAGGCCAGGGACACCTTTGGCCCATAGCCATTGATTGACTTATCCTCCATGAATTTATCTAGGGTGGTTTTTTTTCTTTGAACCCTGTTAAATTCCTAGTCTTTACAACATCCTCTGTCAAGGAGTTCCACAGGCTGACTGTGCATTGTATGAAGAAATCCTTTTGTTTGTTTTAAACCTGCTGCATATCAATATCATTTGGTGACCCCTAGTTCTTGTGGAGACAGGGTACATCTACAGTGCATAAAACCATGCAGCCCTCCAGCAGAGTGACACAGATGATGAACCAGTTCAGGTCTGGGAGAACTCAGCTATAATGCTTGTGACAGCATTCAGGAATGCAGACACAAAAAGAGACCAACCCCCCAAATAAATCTTTCTTCTACACATATATTTTAGAATGCCTCTGTCTATGTATCTGTTTGTCCATTTGTTCAAGAACTCCTCCTAAACCATAAGATCTGGGACCACCAAATTTGGTAGGCAGCTTCCTCTTACCCTAACTTAAACCAGAGTCAGGGGGTTTGGTTGTGCCTTGAAAATGGGAAGTGCCAGGAATGGGATTGTTTTCCATAACATGGAAGGGGAGGGGACAGAGAGCGGAAGGACCAGTACCAGTGGCATGGTCACATGTCTTTCTAGGACCAGCCACAGTTTGGACTTAAAGGAAAAACAAAACCATTGTTAGGTCATTGACTTGATCATCAAGCCATTATGTTTCATATACAAGAAAGATACATGCACAAAAATAAGATATACAGATCCAACAGTCTACAACTTTTAAAATTACATATTACATGACCTATTTTGCATAAAGCATCTGAGTTATGCATATTCATAAGCCAATTTTCAGAAAGCATGGGGGTTCCCCATAACAGGCCTCTGGTGGGAACTAAATATGTGTGTGTATGTGCAGAGGATGGAATGAAGAGGCAGATGGATGAGGTGTTGCAGGGAGAAAGGTGGGAGGCCAGAAACAAGGAATGATATGAAGCAAGGAAGCCCTGCTTTCTGGCCCAGGTCTTCCTGTGCAGTATTTGAGGTTTATACTATGTACATATAACTGTTCTGGCAGGACAATTTAGGGTCCTTCACCCATAAAAAAACAGCTTCTGTGCCATGCTCTGCATAGTGTCTTATAGACAGATCTTTCAAATCATATCACCAGCGAGGGAAATGTTGCTTTTAGCTTGACTGTTGTACATAGAGGGCATGTCCACACACACAGAAGATCAACACTGCCAAGGTCAATCTTCTGGAGTTCGATTTTGCGGGTCTACTAAAGACCCTCAGTCTAAATCAAACTCAAAGGCTGCCACCATCAGCGCCAGTACTCCTACTCCTCATGAGGAATAAAGGAAGTCGACAGGAGCATTTGTTTCCTTTGGCCTTCTGCTGTGTGGATGGCACAGGAACGTGATGTGAGACACATCAACTCCAGCTACTTAATTTACATAGCTGGAATTGTGTATCTCATTTTGACCTTCCGATGTAGTGTAGACCAGGCCTAAGTTTTGAGACTCAACACTAACTCCACATGTCTTTTACTTTCCAGAGAAATACAAGGAAGCAAAAGGTAAGTGTGTTTTTTACTAGTTTTTCTTTTGCTGAAAATTAGAAAAGGAGCACTCAGAGCTGTGTGCGCAAAGACATGTTACTATATGGCAATAAGGTGTTACTGTAACAGATAACATACCCAACAAGGGAAAATCCAGTTATTACACAGAAATAATGGAATGAAAATGTTTGGTATTAAAATAAGGATATTAACAGTTTTATTTTTCACAAACATTCACCCTTGGAAATACCTTAAATTGCAAACAAACTTCACTTACTGACACCTGAGAGACCCTGTAACAAGAACAATAATTATTTTATGCCGGGGTAGAGAAATTATTTTGGGTCGGGGGTCCGCTGATCCACAGAAAAATCAGTTGGGGGCCACACAGAAGTGGCAAGTAAAAACAAACAAACCAACCCTCACTGACATGGCCCCAGAGGCTACGTCTAGACAGCAGGCTTCTTGAGCAAGAAGCTTTTTGTGGAAGAGATCTTCTAAAAAAACGTCTTGAGCAAGTGCACATCCACACTGCAAAAGCACATCAAAAAAGCAATGCGCTTTTTCAAAAGAGAGTGTCCAGAATGTATGGACGCTCTCTCAAAAGGAAGCTCTGATTGCTATGCACAGAATGGGCACCAGGGCACCTGTGCTTTTTCAGATTTCATCTTTTTGCACAAAAAGCCCTTGTTCCCTGTCCGCACACGCCTTTTTTTGAAAGATTTCTTTGGCAGAAAGGCTTCTTCCTCGTAGAATAAGGAGTGCCTATGCTGGAAAAAACCCTCTGTTCTTTTGATTTTTTGGTGAAAGAACGTGCTTGCAGAGTGGACATAACTCAAGTTTTGTCGGGAAAAACCAGCTGTTTTTCCAACAAAACTCTGTAGTATAGAGATAACCTAACTGAGAAGCAGAAAGACTCTCCCCACATCTCCATCATGTACCAGAGCCTAGGGGAGCTCAAGCTAGTAGATTTTGTGTGCTCCAGCCCCGTCGGGAGGGGCAGAGTTGCTAGCGTGCCAGCTAGGCCTCCCTAATGTTGGGAGAAGCCCTGAGCTTCAGGGGCTGGATCCAGGCAAGCCGGCCCCTGGACCTTAGGTTCCCCACCCCTGTTTTATACAAATAGGACCCACCCCTGTGAGTCTCTACATGGATGTTCTCCTGCACCCCCAGGTTCACTTAGAGCAGGATTGGGCCCGGTTGTCTTACACACCCCACATTTGTAGCATCAGTCACATGTGTCTGATCTCAATGAAGCTGGGAAGAGTTGCAAGTGCTCAGCACCGCTTGGGGTCATGCCTGCAAGCTTATGAAGGAAACGTTCTTTGAGCTGGAGGCCCAGATTCTCTGCTGGGCCAGGATATGCTTGCAGGGGTGAGGGGGAGCAGTGAGGGAGCTGGTTATGGCTCCCTGATTTGCAGGCTTCCTCAGGAGCTACTCTAATTCACTCCAGCTGGCTGACACCCCAATGCATTTCTTCCCAGCTTCTTCTGGCCCTGACATGCCCCCTCTACAAATAGGGTTGCCAACTCAAACAAACTAGATGCCATTTGCAGCAGTGGCATCCAGGTCCATCTGGATGATAACTCTGCACCAGGACAGGGGAGGGGCATAGTCGGCACAGAAGCCAGCTATGTTGCTTTACCCCAGCTGGGCTCTCCCTATACCAAGGGAATTCTCTGATGTCCAGGGCCTGGTTCTAGCTAGTTGGCACCATCCTTGCACACAGTGACCGGAGCAGGGGAGAGAGCTGGAACCTTTATCACTATGGGCCCCATTCTGCCCCCCTGACTCACATGAGTGACCCTCTGTTAACAGGGCCGGCCCTACCATGAGGTGAATTGAGGCAGCCGCCTCAGGTGCCAGAGTGTGGGGGGGCGCCACTAGGACCCAGAGGGTGTGTCTAAACTACACCCCTCTATCAACAGAGGGATGTAGATTAGGCAAATCGATATTGAAAATGAAGCCAGGATTTAAATATTCTACGCTTCATTTGCATAATGGCAGCTGTCGCTTTTTTTTTTTAAAAATGGGGCTTTTTTGAAAAAAATGGCAGTCTAGACAGGGATCTTTTGAAAATTAAACCCTTTTTGAAAGATTCTGTAAACCACATTTAGGAGGAAAAAGGGATGTTTCAAAAAAAGGGTTTAATTTTTAAAAGATCCCTGTCTAGACTGCCATTTTTTTTCAAAAAAGCCCAGTTAAAAAAAAAGTGGCAGCTGCCATTATGCAAATGAAGCACAGGATATTTAAATCCTGGCTTCATTTGCAATGTCGATGTGCCTAATCTACATCCCTCTGTCGGCAGAGGGGTGTAGTTTAGACACACCCACAGTGTAGAAAATTGTGTCTGCTGCTGGCGCATATGTAGGTAGCAGAGCAGTACCATGAGAGGAGTAGAACAGGAAGAAGGCAGAATTGAGACCTTTCAAAGTTTTGGCCCAAGTGAGGGGGAATGGGGGCATCATTTGAGCTCCCTGCCTCAGGTGCCAAAATGTTGTGGGACGGCCCTGCCTCTGTAATATGATGGTTTGTGGGGGCACCACCGAGAGTGTCAGATTAGGGCAAATTGCTTAGAAACAGGGCCACCTATTGCCCAAGCCTGGGGATCCTCTTCTATATGTCACAACAAACCAGTCACACAGAGCACTTCAGCTGCCAGTCTGGCCAGAGAGAAGTCTCACAAGAAAATCCCCTCAGACAACCCAGTGTTAAATGAATGGAGATGCCTATCTCCTAGAACTGGAAGGGACCTTGAAAGGTTATTGAGTCCAGTCCCCTGCCTTCACAGCAGGACCAAATACCATCCCTGATAGATTTTTGCCCCAGATCTCTAAATGGCCTCATTAGGGATTGAACTCACAACCCTGGGTTTAACAGGCCAATACTTAAACCATTGAGCTATCCCTCCCCCCTAGTATTTCCTTAATCACAACCAGCACTGCCCTTTACACAGGTGAGGCGTTATGAAAACCAATCTCACCAACTCCGAATGGGATCTCCCAGGCCTAACAGGCCGGCCTATAGTCCCAGGCCAATTTATACCTTAAATCTTACCCACAAGAGCACGCTGTGCCTATCATTTAGAATCTGTAATGGAAAGGTTTATTAATGAAAGAAAGAAAAGGTTGAGAGTAGGATTGTTAAAGAAAATACATTACATGCATCAATCACCAAATGCCTGGTGCAGACTCTTAGCAGAGATGTAACAAACTACTAGCTTAAATAGTCTCTGGAGAACATGCTATGTTAGGATGAGTCATTAGATCCTTCCCAGCCCTCTGCAATGAGCTGGAAAAGACAAATGGAGGAACCTCCCCTGGGCCCCTTTCATACTGTTACCCATGTAGAGGGAATTCCATTGTTCTCATTGTGTGAAGGTGCCTCCCAAAATGGAATTTGTCATATAAGCAAGTCACCTGTCCATGTCCTCTTTAGGCAGGTGGCCATGGGGTACATGCTTGACTGCAGACTTGCAGCAGAATCCTTCAGATATGTATTGGCAACATTTAAAGTCCATTGTTAGAGAAGTACTGCTATTCACTTTTACAATAGGTGGGCGATGCTTGCTGGTATCTCTTTGAAGCAAGTACCAGTAGAGACCCAATATTCATAACTTCACATACAAAATCATACAGGCATGTGAACAGCATAACCAGAAACAGATACGTTTTTAATAGACACTTTAATTGGCCTACTTTGCACAGAATTTGGGGGCAAACACAACAGCGGGGCTATGTCTACAGTGCAGGCTTCTTGCATAAGAACTGCCATTCTTGCACAAAAACTTGCGGAGCGTCTACACTGAACATGCCTTCTTGCACAAGTAAATTTACAGTAAAGTGTCGGAACAGAGGACTTTTTGCATAAGAGTTATTCCTGTCCCCACAAGGAATAAGCCTTCTTGCGCAAGAGGGCAGTGTGGACGGGCGGCAGGGGTTTCTTGTGCAAGAAAGCCCTATGGCTAAAATGGCCATCAGAGCTTTCCTGTGCAAGAGAGCATCCACGCTGCGATGGACGCTCTTGCACAAAAGCACATGGCAGTGTGGACGCGCTCTTGCGCAAGTACCTTTGCACAAGAACTCTTGCACAAAACAGTTCTTGCTCAAGAAGCCTGCAGTGTAGGCGTAGCCCAAGTGCAACAATATTCTCTATGTTCATATGAAAAATCCAATAATGTCATACCCTCACAGGTGTAGATCAATTGGTTTACTGGGGGGAGCATTTGCAGGATCAGATGTAATAAAGCAGAACCATAGTTAGTGATTAGGAACCCAATCTGGCAGTCCTTACTCAGACGAAATTCCCATTGATGCCAGTTTAAGGTGGGCTTAGAACTGGGCACTTCTGTTATTGAGAAATGCTCCTATTGATTCACCTATTTTTCCCTTTTATCTCCTCTTCTTCCGATGGTCTCTCCGGTAGAACTGGGTAAGCTCCATTTCTGATTTGTGTAATTTGTTTTTCAGTGTGTGATTGTGACCGAACTGTTGCCCCCGCTGGAATAAAAGAGGTTAAAGCAGCCCTGAGAGAGGGCTGTTCCTGGAGCCAATCAGAGGGAGGCTGAAGATATCCAATCAGGGCCAGGCTACCCCATAAGAAGGGCTGCTGAGTAGAGGGGTGGGTCCAGTCTCTTGCCAGCTCTGGAGGGAGATAAACTAAGCTGCCTAAGAGGAGCAGGTGCCTTGAACACAGCAGTGCTGGGAGAGGTCAGGGAGCCAGCAGGGTTCCAGCCTGATTAACTCCTGGGCTCAGGCCCTAACTAAAGAACTTGAGGGAGCGATAGGGCTTCAGATAGCTAGCCAGGGGGAAGAAAGAGGTAGAAGGTCCACTTCCCCCCTTCCTCTTGCAGGAGATGAGCATGGTGAATCAATCTGCAGTTTGCCGCTGTGGGAAGGGGCTAGACTAAGGACAGCATTAGGTCACTGAAGTGAGAGGTAAAATTAGGCATACCCAGAAGGGGGGGAACTCAGGAAGGGGTATCACCACAGGTCAGTACCCCAAAAGAGAGGTACTGTGATCCTGGGTTCTGGAAAGGAAAGCTGAGTCCAACTTGCTATAGTGACTTAACTATGTCTGTATTTTGTTTGTATAAATTCTCATGTCTGATTATTTCAGGACTCATAAGAGCCCGAGAATGTGAAGGTAACTGACTCTGCTGCTGCCGAAGTCCCTCTGTCCCTTTCTCCCTGGGATACTTGGTTGCTGCCCAGTCCTCTTACAGCTCTCATAGTAACTAAGGCTACATCTAGACTACACCTCTCTGTCGACAGAGGGATGCAAATCAAGCACATAAAAATTGCTTATGAAGCAAGGATTTAAATATCCTGTGCCTCATTAGCATAAACATGGCCACTGCTGTTTTTTTTTAAACGGAGTTTTTTCGGAAAAAAAAAAGGCAGTCTAGATGCGGATCTATCAAAAATAAAGCCACCCCTCTTTGTGCCCTTGTCACGTGCTCCTTACCCTGCCCTCTCCTTTCCCCTGGTGCCAGCCAATTTCCCCTCTAGTCTTTTCCATCCATGTGCAGAATAAATTGTGTGCACCTAGGCATGTGTAGATGTGTACCACCACTGGAAACACAATCTAGCTATGGGTGCATTACTCATCAGCTGGACAGCACTGGAATCTCTCCTGAGCAGATACCCAAGTACACAGCTTACAGGGAAAAGTGCCCAGCCCCTCCTTATATTGCTCCACTGCCTCCTTGGCACCTACCCCACTATTCACCTCTTGTGTCCCCTGGTGCAAGACATGCCCCTCTCTGTACTCTGGTGCTCACTCCTTTTCTTGCCCCTTTGGCCCCTGATGCCCATCCATATTATCATTTGTTTCCCCTGGCACCAGTCCTGTCCCTTATTAATGCTCTATGGCCCTGGTACCTGCTCATCCTTTCCTATAAGCTCCCCACTCCAGGCCATAGTCATCCTTCCCATCATCCCTGGCTCATATTCCCTCCCCAGTGCTCATCCCTTCCCTGGCTTTCCTGGGCCCCAGAGTCTGCTTTCTTCTGTCCTGACACCTGCCCCTCTCCTCATCCCTGGAACCTGCCCCTCCTTTCACCTTCCCTGTCATCCTGGTGCCCAATTCTCTTGCTTCCCATTGCTCTTATGCCTGTCCCTCCTTTCCTCTCTCAGGATCACGTTGTCCTCTCCCCTCTACCCCTACTAATATCCTCCCAACCCGCCTGCCCTTTCTCCTTCATTGTCTCCTCAAAGGCTGAGGGGCCCTGACTCCCCTCAGACAACAATCGCCATCCTCCTCCAACACAGCAATTAACGGGGAGGCAGGTTAATTTCCCTTTGATCCCAGGGACCAGCCCCTGCCCTGCACTGACTCTGTGACTCTCTCCCCAGTGGACGTGACTCTGGATCCAGACACGGCTCATCCCAACCTCATCCTGTCTGCGGATCGGAAATGTTTGAGAGATGGAGCCATACGCCAGGATCTGCCTGATTACCCTGAGAGATTTGATACTTACCCTGAAGTTCTGGGCATTAAGAAGTTCACAAGTGGAAGGCATTACTGGGAGGTAGAAGTGGAAACTGGAAATGAGACTGAGTGGGACCTGGGGGTTTGTAGGGAATCTGTGTGCAGAAAGGGAAAGAGTTCAAATTCACCTCAGAATGGATACTGGACTATTCGGCTATGGGATGGGGAATACAAGGCCAGCACCATGCCCAGAATCTCCCTCCCTGTGAGCATCATTCCCAGGAGGGTGGGGATTTTCCTGGACTATGAGGCGGGCGAGGTCTCGTTTTACAATGTGACTGGCAGGTCCCATCTCTTCACCTTCACAGACACCTTCTCCGGGACGCTCCGCCCTTATTTTTGTATTGGTTTCAGTGCTAGGGATACAAATATATATTCCCTGAGGATTTGTCCGGCCCCAGCCCAGACTGGAGGGAATCTCAGTCCCTGATAGTGACCTCCACAGCCCAGTCTGTCATCTCCCAGCACTGACCGGCCTTCAGGCCTTTTTCCATGGGGATGGTATAAAGAGCATCAGCCTACCTGTCCCATACTGTCCTGTCTTGGTTCCCAGCCCAAGGCTTGTCAGCTGGGGAAAGGGAAAGGGAAGAGAGAATGGAGTGAGGGAGCCAGTTTAAGGGACAGAAAAGGGTGAGTGTAATGTCAGGGGTGGCTGCAGGGGCCAAGATTGGGGTGATGAGAGGACTGCAGGGGCCAGAAGGAAAGATCCTAGATCACACAGGGAAGGGATGTAATTAGAGGGAGAGGGGAGACAAGCCACATGTGGGACAATCCCTTGGCCAAAATGACAGAGATGGGGTGAGGACTCCAGTGCAACGGGGAGAGCTGGGGAAGGGGTTTTGGTAGTTGGATCAGTGGAAGGGGAGAGAGAGCCCACTCCCAGAACTGTGTCAGCAAAGGATCCAGGCTGGGTGAATGGGATGTGCTCACAGGATGGAGCACAGGAAGTTTTTTCCCTCCTTGCCATGCATTTGCTCCATCAAAGTGAAGTAGAACAAACTTATTGGCATCTGGTATCTCCTGGTGCCCCATCACAGTTAACTGCCCCTAAAAGTCTCCAATGTTTTGGCCTATGGTAGCAGATGATGATAGATAGGAGTCCCAGAATGTGGGAGGGCAGAGAGCAATGGCCCCATCCCTTTTTCCAGCCAAGTGATGGGGTGTGACACTATTTGACTAATCATAGATCACTGTTGCAACCACTGTTATATGATTGCAACAAATCTTGTACAAACTGTGCCAAGTGAGGTGTCTATGACAAGCTTGTAATTTTCTGGTTATGAGTATGCCCTTCACATGCATGTATCATTGTTATATGTAAAGTTATGAGTACTGGCTAGGTACTTGTATTCACATGTTTGTTTCTGGGAGAAACCAACAGGAGATACAGCCAATGTTTCAACTATTTGAGTTAAATAGACATATTGCTATAGAGTATTGTGAAGTGCCAGCACACCTCTGATGCGCTTTCCTGCAAATATTCAGATTAGCATGGGAGCAATGGCTTCTACCTCCAAATACATGCATGGACATGTGAGTTGCCCACATCATACCACTTTGTAGCTGTATTTTTCCACAGCAAGAATAATAGGATTCTCTCCACAAGTGTGCTGGCTGCTCCCGCTCACAAGCCCTGTGAAAGTGAGGGATCATTGTCCAGGATGGGTTGTAGATCACTGATGATGCACTGGAGAGGTTTTAGCTGAGGACTGTAGATGATGGCCTTATTCTTGCCTGCATATGCCAACATTTTTATGGCTGACCTGGAACAACGCTTCCTCAGCTCTTGTCCACTAATGCCCCTTCTCTACCTATGCTACATTGATGACATCTTCATCATCTGGACCCATGGGAAGGAGGCTCTGGAAGAATTCCATCACGATTTCAACAACTTCCACCCCACTATCAACCTCAGCCTGGACCAGTCTACACAAGAGATCCTCTTCCTGGACACCACGGTGCATATAAGTGACGGTCACATAAACACCACCCTATACCGAATACCTACTGACTGCTATGCCTACCTTCATGCCTCCAGCTTCCATTCTAGACACACCACACGATCCATTGTCTACAGCCAAGCACTAAGGTACAACCGCATTTGCTCCAACCCCTCTGACAGAGACAAATAACTACAAGATCTTCACCAAGCACTCTTGAAACTACAAGACCTGCCCAAGGAAGTGAGGACAGAGATTAACAGAGCCAGATGTGTACCCAGAAGCCTCCTACTACAAGACAAGCCCAAGAAAGAAACCAACAGAACACCACTGGCCATCACCTACAGTCCTTAGCTAAAACCTCTCCAATGCATCATCAGTGATCTACAACCCATCCTGGACAATGATCCCTCCCTTTCACAAGCCTTGGGAGGCAGGCCAGTCCTTGCCCACAGACAACCTGCCAATCTGAAGCAAATTCTCACCAGCAACTATACATCACACCACAGTAACTCTAACTCAGGAACCAATCCATGCAACAAACCTTGGTGCCAACTCTGTCCACATATCTACACCAGCGACACCATCACAGGACCTAACCAGATCAGCCACACCATTACGGGGTCATTCACCTGCACATCTACCAATGTAATATACGCTATCATGTGCCAGCAATGCCCCTCTGCTATATACATCGGCCAAACTGGACAGTCCCTACGTAAAAGAATAATTGGACACAAATCAGATATTAGGAATGGCAATACACAAAAACCTGTAGGAGAACACTTCAATCTCCCTGGACACACAGTAGCAGATTTAAAGGTAACCATCCTGCAACAAAAAAACGTCAAGACCAAACTTCAAAGAGAAACTGCTGAGCTACAGTTCATCTGCAAATTTGACACCATGAGTTTAGGATTAAACAAAGACTGTGAATGGCTAGCCAACTACAAAAGCAGTTTCTCCTCTCTTGGGGTACTAGCCAATTAGCCCGTCATAAGACGGGATTTTCAGGTCTCTCCTCTACGTCGGTCTTCTCTCCTGAGCCTCCCGTCTCTTGCTCCGTCTCTCTCTCTCTCCTCCTCCTCCTCCTACTGCCTCCTCCCTCTCTCTCAGCTCTTCTCCCCCTCCTGCCTCTCACTCTCTCTCCACTCCATCTCTCTCTTTCTCTTCTCCTCCTCCTCCTGCCTCTCACTCTCTCTCTGCACGATCTCTCCCTCTCTCTCTTCTCCTCCTACTGCCTTGCCCTCTCTCTCTCTCTCAGCTCTCCTCCGCCTCCTGCCTCTCTCTCCATCTCTCTCTCTTTCTCTTCTCCCCCCCCCGCCTCTCATGCTGTGTTTCTCTTCTCCTCCTCCTGCTGCGTCTCTCTCACTCTCTCTCTCTCTCTCTCTCTGTCTCCGCTGTCCTCCGCCTCCTCCGTTCTCCTCTCTGTCTCCTCTGCTTTCCTCCATGTCTTCTGTGTCTGCTCCACTTTCCTCCTTTTAAATCCAGCACCCTTTCCTGATGTCAGAGATGCACACTTGTCCAGGCCCCACCCCCTGGCCATGCACGTCACCACCCCGTCCCCCTTTGCCTCCCACCATGTCACTTGGCCGACTTCTGCACCACTCAGCTGGCTTGCTCCCGCATGGCGGCCCGGCTGAGCGGTGCAGAAGTTGGCCAAGCGCCACGGCGGGAGGCGAAGGATGGGAGGGAGGCAACAGTGCCGCCCAGAGGGAACAGCCAGCGTTTCAGCATTACAGAGTCACAGACATTGGGCTACTATATATATGATGTCTAGATTACATGCCTCTGTTCACAGAGGCATGTAAAATAGGCTACCCGACATAGTCAATGAAGTGGGGATTTAAATATCCCCCGCTTCATTAAAATAAAAATGGCTGCTGCGTTGTGCTGGCTCAGCTGATTTTCGGTACAACGCAGCAGTCAAGACGCAGATCCATCAACAGGGAAAGCCCCTGTCGACCGATCCCTTATGCCTCGTGAAATGAGGTTTACGGGAGCCTGCCTGCACCCTCCAAGTGCTCTGGTCTCATGGATGTGTGGCGACCATCATACTTGAGTGGCCAGGTGGACTCCCTCCTGCATGATGGGAATGAGGTGGGAGGCTGAGCTCAAGCTGCCGACTACCTATAAGGTGACTGCAGACCACTGGTAGTCCACAGACTGCACTTTGAGAACCACTGACTTAAAATTTTGCCATTACTTTTTGAGGTTTTGACTAGCTGTTCTTCAAATTACTTTTTGGCCTTTCTAATTATATTTTTATACTTCATTTGACAGAATGTATGCTCCTTTCTATTTTCCGCATCAAGATTTAATTTTCACTTTTTAAATGATGCCTTTTTATCACTCGTTGTTTGCTTTTTTTACTTGGTTGTTAAGCCACAGCGTACTTTTTTGGGTCTCTTACTGTATTTTTAAATTTGGGGTATACATTTAAGTTGGGCCTCTATTACCGTGTCTTTGAAAAATTTACATGCAGCTTTCATGGATTTTATTTTTGTCACTGTACCTTTTAATTTCTGTTTAACTAACTTCTTCATTTTTGTGTAGCTCCCCTTTCTGAAATTAAATGCCACAGTGTTTTTTCCCACCACAGAAATGTTAAATTTAATAAAATTATGGTCATTACTTGCAAGCATTCCAGCTAATTCACTTCTTCAACCAGATCCTGTGCTTCACTTACGACTAAATCAAGAATTGACTCTTCTCTTATGGGTTCCCTGAACAAGGGGTTAAGAAAATTTATTTGGGCATCCCATCATGAGGGGACATGTATCCAGTCAATGTGGGGATAGTTTAAATTCCCCATTATTATTGAGGGTTTTTTTAAAAAAAATTATAATCTCTCTAATCTCCCTTAACATTTCACAGTCACTATCACCAGCCTGGTCAGATAATAGATCCCTAATGGTATATTCTTATTAGAGCATGGAATTACTATCCATAAAGATTCTATGGTACAGTATGGTTCATTTAAGATTTTTATTTCATTTGATTCTACATTTCCTTTCACATATAGTGCCACTCCCCCACCAGCATGACCTGTTCTGTCCTTCTAAGGTATCTTGTACTTTGGTATTACTATGTCCCATTCATTGTTCTCATTCCACCTAGTTTCTGTGATACTTATCCATATCCTCCTTTAATATGAAGCACTCTAGTTCTCCCAACTTATTATTTAGACTTCTAGGCTGTGTCTAGACTGGTGCGATCTTGCACCAGAGCTATGCAAATGAGGCTCAGTGTGGAATATTGCCGAGCCTCATTTGCATAACTAACGAGCCGCCATTTTTGCAGAAGAGGCTCTTGCGCAAGACGGAGCTGTCTACACTGCCCCGTCTTGCGCAAGAAAAACCCTCTTGTGCAAAGCCGTTATGCCTGAAAATAATCAGCATAATGGCTTTGCGCAAGAGGGTTTTTCTTGCGCAAGACGGAGCAATGTAGACAGCTCCGTCTTGCGCAAGAGCCTCTTCCGCAAAAATGGCGGCTCGTTAGTTATGCAAGTGAGGTTCGGCGATATTCCTCACTGAGCCTCATTTGCATAGCTCTGGCGCAAGATCGCGCCAGTCTAGACACAGTCCTAGTGTTTGTGTATAAGCATTTTAAAAACTTGTCACTATTTAGCTGTCCGCCATTTCCTGATGTGACTGAATGGAATCCTTTTTCATTTGACTGTTTCTCATCAGATCTTACCTGTATTTTATCATCTTCCATCTTCTCCTCTTTACTAAGACAGAGAACCTCTATTAATAGAAGATGTCTCTGTCCGATCCATTGCTCCTCCGCACCTTTCTCCTAGCCCTTAGTTTAAAAACTTCTCTACAACCCTTTTAATGTTAAGTGCCAGAAGTCTGGTTAATTTTGCTTTAGGTGGAACCCAACAGAGAAGAATAAACTCAGACACTCACCTTCTGCTCCATGGTTTTATCTTCTCTTTAGATGTCAGCACCAAGGACTCCGCCATCTGCTTCCTGAGTGGGCCCAGAGCCCCCTGGAGTTTCTCCTGCAGGGCATCATGAGAGACAAACAGCCATTATCTGCCTGTCCTGTGGGCGGCGAGTGCCTTACACACCGGCCTTCCCCGCACATGCAGGGACCCGGCCTGGAAGAAGGCAGCTGCTTGGCTCTGCCAGCCCCAAAGGCACGGTGGGAGCAGAGATGCCCGGCTCTGAGCAAGGGCTCTGCCTCCTGCAGCCACTCAGGGAAACTCCACCCCTGTGTGTTAGCTCAGGTGTCACGTCCCTGCGTGTGGGCCAGAGGGGAAATGGCTAGGGAGCCCCTGAACGGTCCCTCCAGCTGGTGGGTGCAAGGAGCTGGGGCAGGAACATCACTGCACTCCCAACGCAGGCCAGGAGCCAGATCTATAATCTGCTCCTCCCATCTGCCCAGGGCTCTTGTGTGGCCTCCCTCAAGCAGCAGCTCAGGGGTCTGACTTCATTAACTGTACAAGTTGCAGGCCTGTACAGGGGGTGGGTGCAAAGAGTGCGAACACACCCTGCAAGGTCCCCTCTGGTCCCCTAGGGACCCAGTTCCATCCAGGCTGGGGAAGGCTGGGGCTGATTTCACCCAGGAATATGTGTGTGGGAAGGAATCAGCCCCAGCCTTCCTCAGGTCAACTGGAGCATAGGAGAGAGAGGTAGTACACTGCTCCTGCCTTTTCCTGGCCTGCTGAATCACGCTTACTTGGAGGACCATGGGGGGTGGGATGATTGCACACTTGGGGTCCACATTTACAAAAAAGCACCCCCGAAAAAGAAATTCCTGTGTACAGGTCTGAGTTGGATCTGTGATGTGGCTGGACCTCAGTAAAGAATAGAGGACATGCTAGGCTTGCAGGAAAGTGCCACCCATAATTATAACTGCTCCAGAACTGTAATAATCCAGAGCTCTTGTCCCCTTTGACAGACTGTGATTCATTCACACAGCAGAGCAACATGTCAGCCCTGCTGTGGGCAGCTCCCTACAGCCCTTTCTGAGATCCCCACATTTCACTCCTTAACTGTTCTCTCCCCTTCTCTGCTCAAGGCCCACAGCTACTGCTGCAGCTGCTGATTCCTCACTCCCCCACCCGCTCCCATGATGCTGCTGCAGGGAAGTACTGAGTGAGGGAGACAGTATAGGCTAGTAAGCAACAGGAGCTGGAAAAGCAGCCTTTGTATCCCACAAAACACTTTCCTAACTGAGCAGGAATCAGACTAGCAGAAGGGCAAAGGGATCTGGATTCTTTGAAGCTCCACCCCAAAAATAAGCTCCACCCATGTGAGTCACCAAAAGGACACAGCAGGGCCTATTCACAAGGGATGGTGCATTGTTCAGAGCAGGCTGGTGTTGCTGATTGACTCTAAGGGGCTCCTTGGACCTGGCTATAGGAATAAAACTTGTAAATGAAGTTAAGTTCTTTCACTTTGTGTTATCCTGTTTGCAGTATTTCCCCTAATTAATGTCAGGGGACTTCTTTCCTTTCATTAACAGTTTAACAGTTTAATTACCCTTGGATGAAGGGTAGCTATTTTGGGATACCTCCAGTATCCCAAAATAGCCATGCAGTATAGACATACCCTTAAACTCTGTGTTTCAGAGAGAGGTAACATTGTCTCTTAGCTACATCCAGGTGTAATTTGCCCAGGTTACTTTGTGGAGACTTGAGCCAGTTCTGTGGTGAATTGTTGGAAAGGAACCCCTAGATATTGAACCCGGCCCTGGTTGCTGCCAGCTCTAACTGGCAAAAGGGTTACAGATGCACAAAGAGAAACCAGCTCTGTTTTATCATGGTGTGGAGACTTGCAGTGCTGAGCCAAAAAAAGTCTGGATCTTTTCCTGTTGCCCACAACCCTCTGCACTCACCCCTATGTAAACCAGCCCCCTTCATTTAGCTGCCTACTTTGAAAGCTTGCCTGTGTATTGATATCAGAAGTGAAAATAGGTGGATGCACCCTGGTGTGCAGCTCTGGCAAGCCATCAGGGAGCTATTGAAAGAGCTGGCAGGAACCCAGGTTTCAGAACCTGTAAGAAATTTAAGCTCTTTTCATCCCTGATGGATAGGAAGATAAACCTAGTGTCCTTAAGGAGTTTAATTAAGCAAGATCAGCAGTATCTTCTACCTTGTATTCCTCAACAGCCACCACCATGTGAGACTTGTGGTCCTGGGATTTATCACACACCCAGCAAATGGTGGTTCCATCATCTTCACAGAGGAGCTTGAGGCATTTCTTGTATTTCTCACACAGACCCTCTGTTTGCCCTTTCCCTGGCTTTGGCCCCAGCTGCTGGAACTTCTGTACAATATTGTTCAGCTGGGTGTTGGGCTTGAACTGCCCTTTCTGGAATGGGGCCCTGCACTGAGGGCAGCTATTCCCTGTTCCTCACAATACCGGGTGAGGGAGGCTTGGCAGAAATTGTGTCCACAGGCTATAGTCACTGGCTCTGTCAGATACTCCAGGCAGATGGAGCAAATGGCATTAGCTTGTATGTAGCCATGTAGTCCACACTGCATGGAAGCTCTTGCACAAGAAAGCTCTCATTGCTATTCCTAGACTAGCACCTCTGCTTTTTTCAAGTGTCTCTTTTTGCGCAACCTCCTCCCCCCTCCCCGTCCTCCATTGCCTGTCCACACACACCTTTTTGTGCCAGAGCTCTTGTACAAAAAGGCTTATTCCTCGTAGAAAGAGGAATAACTCTTGCATTAAAAAACTCTGTCTTCTTCCGATCTACTGTAAATTTACTTGCACAAAAACACGCTTGGGCTGTGTCTAGATTGGCATGATTTTGCACAAATACTTTTAACAGAAAAGTTTTTCTGTTAAAAGTGTTTGCGCAAGAAAGCATCTAGATTGGTCTGGGAGTCATTGTAAGAACAATGCGCTTTTGCGCAAAAGCGCGTCTACATTGGCGGGACGCTTTTGCGCAAAAGCAGAAGCCCGGAACCATTTTGAAGAGGGCAAAAGGGCACCAGCCCTTTCCGGGGGCGGGGGCTGGAGCTCCTTTGAGACACGTGCTTAAAGGGATCTCCCTGGACAGCCTTTTCCTCTCCTGCTGTGTGCTATGGGACCTCTTGCAGGGACTGACAGCCATAGCAGTTTTTGTGGTTGCCTTTTTGGACACCACTGCATTGTGCCTTTTAGTGCCTTTGGCTGATATTTTTTATCTAGCTTGTTTTTTGTGCCATGGAGCCAGGGGTGGCCATGTGCCTGCTCTGGCCCCTTCCGGCCATTTTGGAGTGCCTGCAGCTGGTGCTCCAGGCTGCTGCACTCTTCCACCAGGACCTGGAGGTGCAGATCGCTCTGGACTGCCTCACCAGGGAGGCCATGGCGTCCCTGTGGCATCCCCACCGCACTGTAGAGAGGCCATTGTGGAGACTGGACACCAGTACTGACTGGTGGGACCGGCTGGTCCTGGGGCAATGGCTCTGGAACTTTTGCATGCGAAAGTAGATGTTCCTGGAGCTATGTGCCTGGCTCGCCTCTGCGCTCCAGAGAACCACCACCCGGCTGCAGACACCCATCCCAGTCGAGAAGAGGGTCGCCATTGCACTGTGGAAGCTGGCCACCCCGGACAGCTACTGATCGGTGGCACACCAGTTCAGGGTGGGCAGATTGACCGTTGGTGCCATCGTCATGTAGGTAAGTCCCAGGGGGAGTGGGGAGTGGGGTGGGGGGAGGGTGCTGCACTCCATGCCCAGGGGCAGGCAAGACTCCAGGCTGGATCACCCAGGGGTTTGGGCCATCCCTCCCTTGCACAGGCCTGCTGGTGGTGGGGGGGCCCATGGGGCGAGGGGGCCCTGGTGCGTGTGTGTGTGTGAGGACAGAGGGCATCACAGGGGGGGCCCCCCCAAGGGAGCACACACTCACCCTGCCTTATGTGATGTGTTCCCCTGTGTTTCTCTGCACCCTTCTGCAGGTCATCCGTGCCATCAATGACTTCCTGCTCCCAAGAGTCATCCGCCTGCGCGACGTGGAGGCTACAGTGGCCGGCTTCGCTGCCCTCGGGTTCCCCAACTGCGGGGGAGCCCTGGATGTAACCCACATCCCCGTCTGTGCCCCGGAGCACGAGCGGCCCATTTTATAAACAGAAAGGGGTATTTCTCAATCGTACTCCAGGCCCTCGTGGACCACCGTGGCCACTTCCTGGACATTTATGTGGGCTGGTCCGGCAGGGCACATGACACCTGCATCCTATGCAACTCTAGCCTTCTTTGGCAGGCTGGAGGCGGGCACTTACTTCCCCCAGTGGGAATTTACTATCACGGACATGCTCATGCCCACATGTGTTGTGGGGGATGCGGCCTACCCCCTGCTGCCCTGGCTAATGTGGCCCTGCACGGGCCACAACCGGGCCCAGTTCAATGACCACCTCAACCGGGCCCACAACCAAGTCGAGTGCGCCTTTGGGCGTCTGAAAGCCCAGTTTCATTGTTTGCTCACCCGTCTGGAGATGGGTGAGCGGAATGTCCCGGAGGTAGTGGCTGCGTGCTGCGTGCTCCACAATCTCGTGGAGCGGAGGGGGGAGGCCTTCCTCCCGGCATGGATGACAGGTGAGGGCCAGGCCTTCAAACAGCCCCGCACAGCTGCCATCTGCCAGGTGCACCACGATGGGGTGCGCATCCAGGAGGCCCTGACAGACATGTTCTCCCATGCCCCATAGTAGGATCACCTCTGTCTCCCTTGACATCTCCCTCCCATCCCCAACCCTTCCCTCCTCCCCTCCCCTTACCTCCCAATAAACAACCAACACAGATTTTTTTGGAACAACAATATTTGAACTTTTTATTTACAATGGGGAGGGGGGAGAGGTAGGGTGGGAAGGGGAGGAGGCTCTTAACTGGGAGGGGGAGGAGGCTCTTAACTGGGAGAGGGGAGCTACTGCTGGGAGGGGTGGCCGCTGCAACTGCTTCTGCGGGGGCGGACCTGCACATGGGGGTCATGTCGCGTCAGTGCAGGCAGCGCAGGAGGGGGCATGACAGGAGCAGGAGGGGCAGGACCCGGAGGGGACATGATGGGGGCAGTAGCAAGAGGGGGCATGGGCAGTGCTAGGGGAGGGATGGCGGGTGCATGGGGCAAGGCCATGCCATAGTGAATGGCATGGCCAATGTGTGCGGTGAGGGTGGAGATGGCATCTGCCATGAGCACACACTGGGCCTGGAAGGGTCCCCAGGCCTCCTGGTGCCATTGCAGGTCCATCTCCACCCAGCGCGTGATGGCTGCCTCCACCCGTTTGACGGCCTGCACGTGCCGCCTAAGGAGCTGGTCCCACTGCCAGACCCACCAGCTTGGTGGTTGGGCGGCTGGAGGTGCTGCCGCTGCTGCAGGGCTGGAGGATCCCCTGCTCCTGCTTGGTCCTGCTGCAGGGAACAGAAGAAAGGATGGGTCAGTCAGGCAGCCCGGCCACTGTCCCCACACCTCATGCCCTCCACCCCTGAGCCCAGGTGACCCCACAGTACTGTGGCTTGGACCCACTCAGTTACCTCCCTCTCCCCGTGTTGCATGTTTGCATACAGGACCGCCACTGGAGTAGGGTCCTCCTCCATGTATTGTAACCACCGGTCTGTGTCCTGGCCCCTTGGGGGGTGGGAGGGCGCTTGTGTTGTGTTAACCTGTGGAACTCCCTGCTGGTGGAGGCTGTGAGGCTTTGGGCTAATCAATGGTGTTTGACAGGGAGCAAGATGAATCCCCACACAGTGCCTGAGAGCACATATGGCAGACGTGGTCTGGGCTCTCAGATCCCCATCACATGGGATGTCTCCTGGACAGAACCAGGAGAGTGACTGGGGAGTGTCCCATCCTTGCAGCAAAACTCAGGTGGCCCTAGGGCCGGCCCGAGCACTTCCCCCCTCCCCCTCCCGCTAGCCCTCACACACGTAGCCCAGGGACATGTGTGGCCGCAGTGGGCACTTCCCTCGGGGGGCCAGCCAAGGCACCGGGAGCAGGCGAGGGGCTCAGTGGGGGCCACGCTCACAGGCTGTGACACTGCGGTTTTCCCAGGAGCAGCTGGCTGTGCCTTACAGCCAGGCATGGGGCAGTGTGCCGTTCTGTGTGCTGCACCCTTGCGGAGGTGTGGGCTCTGGCCTGAACCCCTGGGGCCCTGGCTGGTTCCAGCCAGCATCCACCCTTCCCCCCGGTCCTGCCGGATGTGTGTGAGCAACACGGTCCCAGGCGTGCCCTGGAGCTGCCTGCCGCGGCCACGTGCCGCTCGGTCACCAGGCTGCACGTGGCTGCACGTGCTGCATACTGCTAATGCTACACAGCGTGCAGCTCACGTGGCCTGAGTGAAACGCTCTCCCTCTCTCCCCTCCGGGCGCCTGGCTCCCCCCCCCCCCGCCCTTGTGAGTGCAAAGTGCAACACTCACCAGTGGATCCTTCCCCGGCCTCCGAGGACTCACGGGAGACATCAGGGCTGCCGGAGAGGGTCTCTGCCTGGAGGGTCCCGCTGCTCCTCTGGTCTGCCTCGTCCTCTGACCCACTGGGCAGCTGTGCTTCCTCCTCCACCTCAATGGGCCTGGTGATGGGGGGGCACCTGCAGGTGTCCACCAGCACCAAGGGTCTGTGGGGTGGTGGTGCCTGGCTCAGGATGGCATGGAGCCATTGGTAGTGGGGGCAGATGTCGGCTCCTGCCCCCTGGCCCTCACTGGCCCGGACATAGCCCAGGTGCAGCTCTTTGACCTTAGCCTGGACCTGTTCCAGGGTCCGGGCTAGATGACCCTGGTCAGAGAGCGCCTGGGCCATGCGATGGAAAATGTCTGCATTGTGTCGAGGGAACCGTAGGTCGTGGAGGGCCTCTTCCTTGGCCCAGAGGTCCAGGAGGGCCTCAAGCTCCCCTGCGCACAAGGAAGGGGCGCGGGGCATGTGCTGGGGGTGCAGGTTGTTCCCCCCCTGGAGCGGCCATCCTCGGTGGACTGGTGGCTGTTGCAGGGAGCAGAACCACGTGGCAGAGCTCTGGGCAGAGGTGGCAAAGCTGCTTCTGCCTCGTGGCCTCTGTAGGCTGCATCTGCCTTTTAGGGGGCTCGGGTTACCAGGAAGTCCGGAACATCCAAGCAGCCACAAGGGCTTTTTTCCATTTAGACTGCTTTTGCACAAAATGTCTTGGCTGCCTGTCTACACTGGCCTCTTGTGCAAGAACAGTTGCACAAGACAGCTTCTTCCTGAGCGGGAGCATCAGAGTATTTGTGCCAGAAGCACTGATTTCATACATTGGAACGTCAGTGTTCTTACGCAAGAACTCGCAGCCAGTATAGACAGGCAGGAAGTTTTTGCGCAAAAGCAACCACTTTTGCGCAAAATCTTGCCAAAGTAGACACAGCCCATAGGAATAATTCACCAGCTCAGACATGATTTCAATACCCCCAAACAAAGAAAGTAATAAAACTTGATGGACTAGGGAGACTTTTACCTACCTACACATTTCAAAACATCCAGTCCTATTGAAGGCAAGACTGTGTGGCCTAAAGGATAAGGTGTCTAACTTTGGATCAGAAGATTGAGGGGGTCAAGTTGCTTCATAGTTGTATTTACCTTCCTTTGTCCATATTTGTGGGTTCTGGTGGCCTTGTCCTGGAAAGGCCCTCTGTAACAATATGGTTTTTCTAATAACTGTATTGAAAGCCCTGTAGCTATTCAGTAGGTCTAAACTGAAGCCTTCTTCTGTAGCCAGACTGAAGAGCAGCAGCAATTAGCTGTAAAGCCTGGAGTCACATGCTCACATTCCAGCTCAATGACATTGAAATAGTGTCACACTAGGCTGTGAGAAGGGATCTTATCCTACTGGCACCCACTGTCACCAGGCAAGAAGCAGATCTCAAGGTGGGTAGAGAAAACTTAATTAACAGCATTTTGTCTGGCAAAAGACTGCTTACCAATAGCTGTGGTTGTGCAACTGGCATTCTATGATTCTTGTCCTCACTTTCCTAGGCTACGTCTACATTGGCAAGATTTTGCGCAAATACTTTTTACGCAAGAGTTTTTGCGTTAAAGTATTTACGCAAGAGAGCGTCTACACTGGCATGTGCTTTTGCACAAGAGATGTGCTTTTGCGCAAGAGCATCCGTGCCAGTGTAGACACTCTCTTGCGCAAGAAAGCTCCAATGGCCATTTTAACCATCAGGATTTCTTGCACAAGAAATTCATGTTGCCTGTCTACACTGGCCTCTTGCTCAAGAACAGTTGCGCAAGAGGGCTTATTCCTGAGCGGGCGTGTCAGAGTATTTGCGCAAGAAGCACTGATTTTGTACATTAGAATGTCAGTGTTCTTGCACAAGAACTCCCTGCCAGTGTAGACAGGCAGCATGTTTTTGCGCAAAAGCGGCTGCTTTTGCGCAACATCATGCCAGTGTAGACACAGCCCTATTGTTTGTCTGTGTGATAGTCTGCTTTGGATCTGTTTCTGTCTGCTATATAATTGATTTTGCTAGGTGCAAATCAACTAAGGCGGTGGGGTCTGATTGGTTAGGTCATTCTGTTACAGTATGTTAGTGAAATTATACTAAAATAATTGGTTAAGGAAGAACTAAGCACTGTTGAGTTTCTCTATATAAACTGGGGTCCAAGAAGGAGACCAGCAAGAAGAAGGAAAAGGGGAGAAGAGAAGAGGAAGAAAAAGGGAAAGGAAGACCAAGAAGAAGGAGAGAAGACCTTGAAGCAGAACTCACCTCCAAGGCAGCCTAAGAGCAGAACAGAGTTGTCCTCTGCACAACTGTTGCAATGGTTTGCTGTGTGAATTCTATGGCAGGTGACATTAGGCCTGTGCACTGGGATTATTTACCAATTTCCCTATGTCAGTAGTGTCTAGAGCTGTGATGGCTGAGTGGTTAAGGTGTTGGACTTGAAATCCAATAGGGTTTCCCTGTGCAGGTTCAAATCCTGCTCACAGTGAAGTCTGTGTTTTGGCTACACCCCTTCCTAGGGCAACAAGGGCCTCTGTTAGGGTACGCTACACTGTGTTCCTAGTTCAAGCTAGGGATGCAAATGGAGACAACCAAAGTAGTTAATGAAGCAGGGATTTAAATATCCCCTGCTTCATTAACATGATCTTGCCAGTGTGCTAGTTCAAACCCCTGCTGATTCCAACCAGGAAGTGCACACCAGGACGTGTTAGTTCCGACTAAAGCCCTTAGTCCAAACCAACATTACTCCTCACACATCACTGGAGAATGGGGATATTGATCCCACTGCCTCTAACATGCAAAACAAGCACTTTACCACTTGAGCTAATTCTCCTGCTGTGCCAGTGTCCAATCTCTTCGTGACTCTTCCCATCTCCACAGGGACATCTTCCACAGAGAAAGGAGAAGGCTCCAACAGGCTCCTCCTCACACTCGTGCTTGTGATCCTCATTCTCTCTCTGGCCTCAAGGGCAGATCTCAAGAAGGCGCCTCCCTGCAGCAAAGCCATGGGGGGGTCTCTGAGATGGCCCCTGCCCTGCAGCTTGTCCCACCTGCCCATTGTCATGGACTCTCTGTGAGGTCATCACCTCCCAACCTCTGTTAGCCAATAAGCCGAGGGGCTGCAAAAGGTCCTTGTGATGTCACTGCTACACCCACCCCTGCCCTCCAGGGCTAATGTCCTGCCCCAGGCAGCCCCTTTGCATGGCTGAGGTGCTCCCAGGGGGTGAAAGTGACACATTTCTTATAGGTACAGGCTTATTCCTCATGGGGAGATGAATAACACTTTTGGAAGAAGCACTGTTTTCTGGTGCTGTACTGTAAATTTACTTGCACAAGAATGCGTGTGCAGTGTAGACACTAGCCAAGTTTTTGCGCAAAAACCCTGCAGTGTAGACGTAGCCACCAAGATGGATTGCAGCAGAAATCTCCACCTGAGTGAAGACATGGCCTAATGGTGCAATTAGTTATATGTGGACACTAAGAGCCCCACTGTTGATAACTCACAGAGGCCCTTGTTGCTCTAGGAAGGGGTGTGGCCAAAACACAGGCCTCACTATGATCAGGATTTGAACCTGTGCAGGGAAACCCTATTGGATTTCGGGCAACACCCCTTGGGCAGGGGGAGGCTCAAGGCAGGAAGTTGGGGGAGGGGTTGTGATAGGACAGTACCTCTAAGAAATTAAAATGTGGAGTGGGGGAGATTCAGGGCAGTGTGTTTCTGTGGTATAATGGTTATCACATTTGCCTAAGGTCCCTGGTTTAAAGCCAGGCAGAAACACAGCATCTTCCCTCATTGCTGCTCTCCTGGGTGCCCAGGTAAGTGCAGCTGATGCTGACCAGCCTGTGCCTGGGATGAACCCAACTCCTGAGTGACATCTGCTGAGAATGCTCCTTGGTGCCAGCCTGGGGAAGCAAGATGAGTCAGGCCAGGCAGCTGCTGGAGGCTTGTGGCTTGGCTTCCCCTGCCCTGGGAAGCTGCTGTATTGAGTTGGCTCTGCCTGCTGCCTCCCTTGTGTGACTTGTCCAGAGTACACAGGACAAATGTTGAAAAAGCTACACAAATTGGGTTTTGAAAATTCCATAGCTTTTTCCAGAAGAACAGTGTAGTGTAGACATGGCCTGAGTGTTGCTCAGCACTAGTAGGAGACAGGGAGGGACAAAACGGTCTAACGGCACCTGCAGCCTTTCAGAACAACCACCAGCTCCAACCCCAAGAACCAGCCCTTCCCTCCACCCTCACTGGGGTCTGCTGGGAACTGTCTGGACTCAAGCCCACCCCAGTGTCAGCCTAAGGGCTGCCTGTGGCAGTGACATCACAAGGGGCTTTTGCAGCACCGCATCTTATTGGCTAATGGAGTTTGGGAGGCGGTGACCTCACAGAGAGTCCATGACAATGGCCAGGTGGGACAGGCTGCAGGACAGACGCCATCTCAGAGACACCCCATCCCCCTCATGGCTTTGCTGCAGGGAGTCTCCTTCCTGAGAGTTGCCCTTGTGTCCTTTTTGGAGAGTTCTCCTTTCCCAGGACTAACTGACCTAGAAGACAGACATGACGGTAAGAGCTTCCAAAAAGATCAATTTTAATACAGCAGGGGAATTAGCTCAAGTGGTAGAATGCTTGCTTTGCCTGTGAGAAGTAGTGGGATTGATGCTCATGTTCTCCAGTGATGGGGCAGTCCCCATTTTACTTTTTACTGGCGGAGCCAGCCAGAGGGCTAAGTGGCTCCAGTTGCCCCCTCCCCCACTTCCTACTTGCTCTCCCCAAAAGCCAGCCATGCTGAGGCAGAGAGCTGCTGGACACCAGCCTTCCTGGGCCAGGCAGTGGAAGCAATAATGGAGATGGGTTCCAGGTGGAGCAGAATTAGCTCCATTGGAAAAGTGCTGCCTTTGTGCACAAGAGGTAGCTTTCCCAATGTCCATTGGTATTTCCTGGGGTTTTGTGTAGAGGGATTGGGTTTGGCATCTTCTCCGCTGGAAATGCCTCTTCTTTGGAAAGCAGCTCCCATGAATCCATGGAACTTCTTCTCAGCTTGGGAAAGGGACAAGCAAGGGGCGCTGGGACAGGGGTTTATGTGACGATGACAGGGGAGCAGAAAGCAAATAAGAAATTATTTTTTCTCCTACTCAAGAACCAGGTTGACAGAATGAAACTGATAAATAACCAAGTTAAAAATAAACCAAGATTTTAATTATCCTCATATTGACTGGATACATGTCACCTCAGGAAGAGAAGCAGAGATAAAATTTCTCAATGGCTTAAATGACTGCTTCTTGGAGCAGCTGGTGCAGGAACCCACAAGGGGAGAGGCAATTCTCGATTTAGTCCTGAGTGGAGCGCAGGATCAGGTCCAGGAGATAACCATTACAGGACCGCTTGGGAATAGTGACCATAATATTATAACATTCCTGTGGTGGGAAGAACACCTCAGCAGTCCAGCACCCTGGCATTTAATTTCAAAAAGGGGAATTACACAAAAATGAGGAGGTTAGTTAAACAGAAATTAAAAGGCACAATGACTAGAGCCAAATCCCTGCAAGCTGCATGGAAACTTTTTAAAGACACCATAATAGAGGCCCAACTTAAATGTATACCCCAAATTAAAAAACATAGCAAGAGACCTAAAAAAGAGTCACCGTGGCTTAACCACCATGTAAAAGAAACAGTGAGGGACAAAAAGGCATCTTTTAAGAAGTGGAAGTCCAATCCTAGTGAGATAAATAGAAAGGAACATAAACACTGTCAAATCAAGTGTAAAAATGTAATAAGAAAAGCAAAAAAACATTTTGAGGAACAGCTAGCCAAAAACTCAAAGGCTGCGTCTAGATTGGCATGATTTTCCGGAAATGCTTTTAAAGGAAAAGTTTTCCGTTAAAAGCATTTTCGGAACAGAACGTCTAGATTGGCACGGACACTTTTCCGCAAAAGCACTTTTTGCGGAAAAGCGTCCGTGCCAATCTAGACGCTCTGTTCCGAAAATGCTTTTAACGGAAAACTTTTCTGTTAAAAGCATTTCCGGAAAATCATGCCAATCTAGACGCAACCAAAATGTTTTTTAAGTACATTAGAAGCAGGAAGCCTGCTAAAAAACCTGTGGGTCCCCTAGACGATCAAAATATAAAAGGAGCAATCAAGGATGATAAAGCCATTGTGGATAAACTAAATGATTTCTTTGCTTCAGTCTTCACGGCTGATGACGATAGGGAGATTCCCAAATCTGCACCATCCTTTGTGGGTGATGAATCTGAGGAACTGTCTCGGATTGAAGTGTCATTAGAGGAGGTTTTGGAACACATAGAAAAACTTAATGTCAACAAATCTCTGGGACCGGATGGCATTCATCCAAGGGTTCTGAAAGAACTCAAATGGGAAATTGCTGAACTATTATCTGTGGTTTGTAACCTATCCTTTAAATCAGCTTCCGTACCTAATGACTGGAAGGTAGCCAATATGACACCAATATTTAAAAAGGGCTCTAGAGGCGATCCGGGCAATTACAGACCGGTAAGTCTAACTTCAGTACCGGGCAAATTAGTCGAAACAATGGTAAAGAATAAAATTGTGAGGCACGTAGAAGAACATAATTTGTTGGACAAAAGTCAACATGGTTTCTATAAAGGGAAATCATGTCTTACTAATCTATTAGGGTATGTCTACACTGCCACCCTAGTTCAAACTAGGGTGGCTAATGTAGTCATTCAAAGTTGCAAATGAAGCCCGGGATTTAAATATCCCGGGCTTCATTTGTATCTTGCCGGGTGGGCGCCATTTTTAAATGCCCTTAGGTCGAACTCCGTGCCCGCGGCTACACGTGCACAGAGTAGGTAGTTCGAATTAGGATCTCTAATTCGAACTACTGGTACTCCTCGTGGATTAGAGATCCGAATTCGAACTACCTACTCCATGCCGCGTGTCGCCGCGGGCACGGAGTTCGACCTAAGGGCATTTAAAAATGGCGCCCGCCTGGCAAGATGCAAATGAAGCCCGGGATATTTAAATCCTGGGCTTCATTTGCAACTTCGAATGACTACGTTACCCACCCTAGTTCGAACTAGGGTGGCAGTGTAGACATACCCTTAGAGTTCTTTGAAGGGGTTAACAAACATGCGGACAAGGGGGATCCAGTAGATATAGTATACTTAGATTTTCAGAAAGCCTTTGACAAGGTCCCTCACCAAAGGCTCTTGTGTAAATTACATGGCCATGGGATAAGAGGGAAGGTCCTTTCTTGGATTGAGAACTGGTTAAAAGACAGGAAACAAAGGGTAGGAATAAATGGTAAATTTTCAGAATGGAGAGGGGTAACTAGCGGTGTCCCCCAACGGTCAGTCCTGGGACCAATCCTGTTCAACTTATTCATAAATGATCTGGAGAAAGGGGTAAGCAGTGAGAAAGTGGTAAAGTTTGCAGATGATACCAAACTGTTTCGGATAGTCAAGACAGAAGCAGACTGTGAGGGACTCCAAAAAGATCTCACCAAACTGAGTGATTGGGCAACAAAATGGCAAATGAAATTTAATGGGGATAAGTGTAAAGTAATGCACATCGAGAAAAATAACCCCAACTATACATATAGTATGATGGGGGCTAATTTGGCTATGACAAATCAGGAAAGAGATCTTGGAGTTATCGTGGACAGTTCTCTGAAAACTTCCACAATGTGCAGCAGCGGTCAAAAAGGCAAATAAGATGCTAGGAATTATTAAGAAAGGGATAGAAAATAAGACCCAGAATATCTTACTGCCCCTGTCTAAAACTATGGTACGCCACATCTTGAATACTGTGTACAGATGTGGTCTCCTCACCTCAAAAAAGATATTTTGGCCTTGGAAAGGGTTCAGAAAAGGGCAACTAAAATGATTAGGGGTTTGGAACGGGTCCCATATGAAGAGAGGTTAAAGCGACTGGGACTTTTCAGTTTAGAAAAGAGGAGGCTGAGAGGGAATATGATAGAGGTCTATAAAATCATGAGTGGTGTGGAGAAGGCAAAGAAAGAAAAGTTATTTATTCCCATAATAGAAGAACTGAAGGACACCAAATGAAATTAATGGGTAGCAGGTTTAAAACTAATAAAAGAAAGTTCTTCACACAGAGTGTAGTCAACCTGTGGAACTCCTTGCCAGAAGAGGCTGTGAAGGCTAGGACTATAATAGAGTTTAAAGAGAAGCTAGATAATTTCATGGAGGTTAGGTCCATAAAAGGCTATTAGCCAGGGGATAGAATTGGTGTCCCTGGCCTCTGTTTGTCAGAGGCTGGAGAGGGATGGCAGGAGACAAATCGCTTGATCATTGTCTTCGGTCCACCCCCTCAGGGGCACCTGGTGCTGGCCACTGTCGGCAGACAGGCTACTGGGCTAGATGGACCTTTGGTCTGACCCAGTACGGCTGTTCTTATGTTCTTAAGAAGCCTTTTCCCAAAAAAGCTCTTTTGGAAAAAGGCGTGTGTGGACAGGGAAGGGGGGAGTTCTTTCGGAAGAAGAGGAAAGAGGAAAAAGCACAGGTGCCCTGCTGGCCACTCCATCCATAGCTTAAATGTGAGATCGTGTCCATTCAGCGTGGACACTCACTTTCGAAAAAGCAGATCGCATTTTCGATGTGCTTTCGCAGTGTGGACACTCTCTTCCAGAAGAATTCTTTCTGGAAGATCTCTTCTGGAAAAGATTCTTCCAAAAGAAGCCTGCAGTCCAGACATAGCCTGACAGATTTCAGTCAGCTGACCTGTAGCAGCTCACCCCCTCTCTATTGCTCTGGGGGCAGCTCCCCCTACATAGCTAAGTTTGCAGGGCAGAGAGGCCCTAAAGCAAGGCCCCACCACTCTCACTCCTGCCCCTGCCCTGCCCTGCCCTCTGTGGCCTTTTCATGCCCCTCCCCAAGGGCAGGAAAGGCAGGGGCAGTCCCACCACTATGGATTGTGAATAAATCTCCCAAGTTCAATTATTTCTCTGTAAATGTATACACTTCTTAAGGCTCTTCCCCTTTCTGGCACTTTGAGTTGGGGGGCAAGAGATTTTTAAATACCCTGACACTGAAGGCTTCCGTTTAAAAACTCCCCAAGGTCACAGATTCCCTGAGCTTGGATTGGCATTGCTGCCACCAACCAAATGCAAAAACCTTTTCAGATCTCTGGAAGATGCACTTGGGAATTTCCTCTTGTGGGGTATCCTCAAACTCTTCAGCCCTCCCTGAGGAGAGCGCTTGAAAACAAACTGTAATATCTTAGGGTATGTCTACACTACAAAGTTAATTCGAACTAACAGCCGTTAGTTCGAATTAACTTTAATAGGTGCTACACATGCAAACCGCTAGTTCGAACTTAATTCGAACTAGCAGAGCGCTTAATTCAAACTAGGTAAACCTCATTCTACGAGGACTAACGCCTAGTTCGAATTAAGTAGTTCAAATTAAGGGCTGTGTAGCCACTTAATTCGAACTAGTTGGAGGCTAGCCCTTTCCAGCTTGCCCTGGTGGCCACTCTGGGCCAAGCCAGGGAAACTCTTTTGCCCCCCTCCCGGCCCCGGAGCCCTTAAAGGGCCACGGTCTGGCTACGGTGCCTGTGCCAGGTGCAAGCCTGCCAGCACCCAGCCAGCAGACCCTGCACCTGGCACGGCATGAGCCAGCCACCCCCTGCCACCCAGCCCTCCCCCTCTTCCCAGGACCAGGCTGGTGGCTCCCAGGAGCCTGCCGGGGCCGCAAAAGGCGGGCGCCCGCCTGGTCTAGTGCGGAGATTGTGGACCTCATCAAGGTTTGGGGGGAGACCTCCAACGTCCACGACCTCCACACTAGGCACAGGAATGAGGCCATCTAGGGCAGGATAGCTGCCAGCCTGTCCACCAAAGGCCACATGCAAACCCAGGAGCAGGTTTGCATGAAAATCAAGTTGGTCCAGCGAGACCCCCAACCCTGAGCCCTGAGCTTAAAACATAAGAACATAAGAACGGCTGTACTGGGTCAGACCAAAGGTCCATCTCGCCCAGTAGCCTGTCTGCCGACAGCGGCCAACACCAGGTACCCCAGAGGGGATGGACCGAAGACAATGGCCAAGCCATTTGTCTCGTGCCATCCATCTCCAGCCTTCCACAAACAGAGGCCAGGGACACCATTCCTACCCCCTAGCTAATAGCACTCCATGGACCCAACCTCCATGACTTTATCTAGCTTCTCTTTAAACTCTGTTCTAGTTCTCGGCTTCACAGCCTCCTGTGGCAAGGAGTTCCATAGGTTGAGTATTTGCTTTGTGAAGAAGAACTTTCTTTTATTAGTTTGAAGCCTGCTACCCATTCATTTCATTTGGTGTTCTCTAGTCCTTCTATTATGGGAACTAATGAAGAACTTTTCTTTAGGCACCCTCTCCACACCACTCATGATTTTATAGACCTCTATCATATCCCCCCTCAGTCTCCTCTTTTCTAAGCTGAAAAGTCCCAGTCTCTTTAGCCTTTCTTCATATGGGACCTGTTCCAAACCCCTAATCATTGCAGTTGCCCTTTTCTGAACCCTTTCCAAGGCCAAAACATCTTTTCTGAGGTGAGGAGACCACATCTCTACACAATACTGAAGATATGGCGTACCATAGTTTTATACTTCCCCTCCTCCTTCTTCCCCTGGCTTCCCCCTTCCAGCTCCCTCCTCCCAGGTTTCCACCTCCCCTCTCCCACCCTCTCTCTTCCCCTCTCCCACCTCCTTTTTCCAGTCTCCCCAGAGGTTAATCCCCCCCCCCCAGTTTTGTTAAATAAAGAGAGTTTCTATTTTTGAACACGTGTCCTTTATTTTTTACATCAGGAAGGGGGGCTAGGGAAGAGTAAGTGGAAGGAGGTGAGGGAGGAATGGGGCATGAGCCCCCGATGGGGAGGACTGGGGTGGCTCTGCGGGCTCCTCGGGGTGGAAGCTCTCCTGCAGGGCCTCCTGGATCCTGACAGCCCCCCAAATGACCCCCCCCCGGATGGCAGCCTGTGGCAAGTGCAGCCGGGCTGATGGCCAAGTGCTGTGATGTGCTGAGTGTGGGCACTCAGGGCACTCCAAGACAGGACTGCTTTGCTGTCCCTCATCGAGGTAGACAAGCAAGCAGGGAACCCTGAGAACTGTCTGTCCAGGGTGGGGTTCGGGTCCCTTTAAGCACAGCCCTCGGCTAGCCTGAGGCAGCAGTTCCATGCTCTAAGCCCTAACCTGATGCCCTGCTGGCCCTGGTTCCGGCCAGCCTTAACTTCAGTTCAGGGTCCACTCAATGTGGACATGCTAGTTTGAATTAGCAAAACGCTAATTCGAACTAGTTTTTAAGTCTAGATGCACTAGTTTGAATTAGCTTCATTCGAATTAACTAATTCAAATTAAGTTAGTTCAAATTAGTGCTGTAGTGTAGACATACCCTTAGTAGGTGATCTTTCAGTCTCAGGCCCATGCACGAAGAGCCTCCTGCCTTCTTGGTCACAGGAATCAGATCATAGACTTAAACAGTGATTTTATTAACAAAACAAAGAAAACAGACTTGGTTGTTACAGAGCAACTGAAAACAAGGGAGATTAAAAACTCAGAGCATTGCTTCCCTAAGATTCAGTTTAAAGGTTATACTATCCCATGGGAGGTGGAATAGTACATGGGCTCAGCACAGAGGAGTGCAACACACCTAATAATAAAAACAATAACCAGATCATGTCTAACTAAACATTCCCTGTTCTATTGACATAGCTGTTGCTCCAAGGTTTAGTCTTTTCCTGGGCATGGATGTTGATGAATATTCCATGGTTTGTTTTCTGGCGTAATTCATATCTGTAGCTCTCCTCTAGTCACACAGAGACTGTCGTAGGATCACTGCTTCCCATTAAAAAAAAAGATACTCTGTTTTCACTGACTTCTTACCAACGTTTCCTGGAGACTGTCAAGGACCCACTGTCTCTGGGTTTAACCCTTGCAGGAAATTTATTTAACTGAATGGCTGTGATATGTAGAAAAGTGTAGCACCCCTCCCATCCATCACATCACTACATCAAATGGAAAACAAAACAGCAAGTCGTCCTACCAATACTGTGTTATGTGTCTCTCCTCATACTAGATATTGAATAAGCAAAGTATTACACTTGAGAAATTAGACCGATCGCTACTACTATAGAGCATTCCAGAGGGCAGTAGGTGAAACCCAGAGCAATCTGGTTCAATTTCTTTTAGACATTGTATTTTCTTTATGCTCCAAATAACCAAGGGCATGCTGCTAGAAATGGCCTATTGTCACAATCTTCAGAGCTGAATGGGTTGCCTTGAACATTTTCATATTGCATCCAGTTTACAACAAGCAATCCCAGCTGTGACAGGTCATGTATGTGCACCTCGGGACAACATTGTTTTGTAAATTAGAACATTGGTATTTTTCTCTGTGCATTAAACTCAGATCTCATGGGGGTAGAACATTTTGACAGGAGGGATCCCTGTTTGTTACCTTTTGCTGCCCTGAGCCAGTGGGTGAGGGAGGGAAACAGGAAGAAAACTTGTGACAGGGCAGAATAAAAGAGCCTATGAGAGGAGGGGAAGACAATCTGCTGGGGCTCTGTCCCATGAGTGGGACCATCGTGCACACAGCCCTGGGACTGGGGTCCCCCTGCCTTTGCCAGCTCACCCCATCCCCTCCCCGCATTGTGCTGGGACCAGCTCCCCCCACACAGCTGATTTGCAGCACAGAATGCCCCATGTGGCAGGGCTCTGGTGCTCTCACTCCTGCCCCCACACTGTCCCCTGTGGCTGTTTGAGTCCCCTCCATGGGCAGAGACCCCCCCGAGGGCGGGTAATGCCAAAATCTTCCTGTTGCTCACTGGCCCCATCGCACTCACTGGACTCCTCTGCCCTGCTCTGTTTCTGCCAGGGGCTCTTACCTCTCTCCCCTCCTTTTCATTAATCCTCCATCCCTGTGTGACCTCGGCTCTTCCCTTCCTGCTCCCCAGCCCTGGCCACTGCAGCTACCTGGACATTGTATCTGCCCATCTCTTGTCCCTGCACCCCACAGCCCAGATGCCTGCACCCCTCTGCCCCTGCAGCTGGCTGTCCCCAATCCAGTCTCTTCCCCTCTCCTCTCCCCAGCTCACAGGCCTGAGGCTGGGAACTGAGAGGGGGAGGGCAGGGGGCAGGCAGTTGATGTCCTTTGTATCATCCCCAGGGGAACACAATTAGGGTCGGTGCTGGGAGGGGACAGTCTGTGCTGAGGGGGTCGCCGGATCCATCTACATGACAGTCTGGTCCCATGCTCTGAGAACAATCCCCTGGCAGTGGATTTAGTGAGTTTTGTGAAGCCCCCCCCCCCAATTGAGTGCAGGCTGCTCTACAGCTGCTCCCAGTGCTCTACCCCAACAGGAAGATCAAGAGGAGCCAATGGGCAAATGTCTCATAGTGCAGCTCTGTGATAATGCGACCCAGGGAAGCTGGAGGTGAGAGACTCAGCTCGTGGTACTGCCAGTCCCTCCAGTCTGCGCCGGGACCAAGCAGATGGTCAGGGGTGCTGCATTGTAACCAGTGTGGAAATATGGGCAGAGCATCTCGGAGAAGGTGTCAGTGAACATGAAGAGCTGGGACCTGTCAGTCACATTGTAAAACGAGACCTCGCCCGCCTCGTAATCCAGGAAAATGCCCACCCGGGCAGGCTTGGTGCTCACGGGGAAAGGGGTCAAAGGGGATGTGCAAGCTTGATATGTACCATAGCTCTGCCACACAGCCCAGTATCCATCACTGGGTGTGGGTCTGAACGATGCCTTCCTGCTCACAGATTTCCTACAAACCCCCAGGTACCACTCAGTCTTGTCCCCCACCTCCACCTCCCAGTAATGCCTCCCGCCCGCAAACCCCGCCGTGCCCAGCACACAGGGAGAAGGATCAAATCTCTCAGGGGTGTTGGGCAAAGCCTGGCGTGTGTTTCCGTACATCGCACATTTCCGACCCTCAGACAGGACGAGGTTGGGATGAGCCGTGTCTGGATCCAGAGTCACGTCCACTGGGGAGAGAGGGGCAGGGGCTAGTCACTGGGGTCAGAGGGAAATTAATCACTGTGTGTGTACAGGGAGGGAGGAGCGGGTGTTGCCTGAGGGGCATGAGGGGCCCCTCTGCCTGTGAGCAGGGGAAGGGCAAAAGGGGTGGGGAATGTGTTGGGAAGGAGACAGTGGGGGAGGGGAGGGGTCAGGCTGATGCTGGGAGAGCAAAGGGAAGGGGCAGGAGATGGGGCAGAGGGGGTGGAAGGCAGAGGGGAGGGGCAGGCACAAGTACAATATGGGGGGAAGAGGAGTCGGCTCCATGAGGACAGGGGGGGTGAAGAAAGGGGGCTGAAGGGTGTGGGGGCAGCAGCAGGCACCAGGGAGAATGGGACAGACCCCACGGGCAGAGGGAGCCAGGGAAGGGGCAGGAACCAGGGGGCAGAAGGGTGTGAGGAAATGGGGGAGCTCTGATGGGGCAGAGCGGAACCAAGGGGGGGACACAGGTGATGGGGTCCAGGGGATGAGCAGTGGGGCATGTGCCAGGACCATGTGGGGAGAAAGAGGGTAGCCACAGGTGGGAGAGAGTGAGGCAGGAGCCTGGGTCAGAGGGGCTGGGGCAGGGAAAGAGGCAGAGGGAAAAGGGTGGGGCAGACCCCAGGAGGCACCAGGGCAGTGAGTGATGGGCAGTTATCAAGAGAGAGAGGGACATGAGGGTGGGTGCCAGGAAGAGAGGCAGCATGAGAGAAGGGGCAGTCCCCAGGAGGGCTCGGGGGCAGGGTGGAGGGGCAGATGCAAGGAGGGCAGAGAGGGAGGGGCAGGCACCAGGAGGCACAGCAGGAGGGAGGGGAACAGAGGAGCCCAGGGCACAGAGAGAGGGGTGTAGGGAAGGGCAGGCCCTAGGGAGGCAGAGGGGCGAGGAGATGAGGCACCAATGCAGCAGAGATGGGGGGAGAGAAGGGCCTACACCAAAGGACACAACCATCAGAGGTGTAGCGAAAGGGTGAGGGGAGGATAGGGGAGGATGGAGGCAGAGGGACACATGGTCAGAGGGGTGGGGGAAGGGGCAGGGCAGCCCCAGGGAATCTTTTGCTTAGCAGCTGTGTGGCTGGTTTGTTGCTAGGAGCAGGCCAGTGTCAGCCCCCCACACACTGGCAGGGACACAGCTGGGACTCTCCCTGCCTGCCAGCCAGCCCCACAATCACCAGCTGCCAGCCAGGCAAACCCCACAGCCAGCCCCTCCGCTACCCTGGCACAGTCCATCCCCCAGGGCAAGGGCAGGATGTTGGGGCTGTCTGTCATGGAGGGGTGTGGCAGAATAGGATTCTGGGGGTATAAATGTGAACAAGTGGGTTGCATTTCACCCAACTCCACTGCAACGCTGTCTAGGTGCCCAAGCCCCAGTGACGGGTGAGTGAGTGCGGTGACGGGCAGGCCAAGCGCAGGGCACCAGCTGGGACACTCCAGAGCAGCTGTGAAATGTGCCCTGGCCAGGAAAATCCCCCCGGCCCTGATCTGAGCCCACAGACCCGGCTGCCAATGGAGACTCAGCTCCAGCCTGAATGCTCTGCCCAGAGCGACGTGTCCCCTGGGCCCTGCGAGCGGCACAGACCCTCTGCTGCTGCCCCGGCATCTCCCCCCACAGGCCCTGGCCACAGAGCCCCCCTCACAGAGACCCAGGGGTGCAGGTGTCCCCAGCTAGCAACTGCCCCAGCCACTCCCCGCCCGGCTCCCTCCACCCAGCCCTGGGGACTGGAGACTCTCACACCAGGCTCTGCAGACACAGCAGGTTCAGCCACACAGCCGGGCAGCACCTCCCAGAGCCGGAGGGCGGGGTGGGGGGGGCAGACTGAGGTTTGTGGGGCTCCTGCTACAGCACAAAAGTAGCCGCACAGACCTTCCAGCTCAGGCTGGAGCCGGGGGGGGGGGTGCACTCTGGGCTCCATTGACATTTCTGCAACCCTGCCACCCCTGCCAATGGCCCTTCTGGAGACCCTGGGCCTGGCGTTTGTGGCACATCAGGGAGTGACTCGTGTCTGGGACCCTGGCCAGGAGGGGGCAGCTCTGGGGGGTTGGGGGCAGGGACTGGTCATTCCCTAGAATGAGGCACCAAGAAGCTGATTGCAGGTTCCCGACAGCCTCAGGGGACCGGGGTGTGTAATGGCCCAGAGCCCAGCCCTGCCCAGGGCCCAATGGCCATTGACTGGGCTGGGGGCAATGAGAGGGGAGGGGGGCACTAACCTACAAGGAGCATTTGGCCTTCCTGGTTCTAGCGCTGACAAACCCCGTGTTGGGCAGGAGGTTTGTATTCCTTCTTCCTCACCCCAGCAGCACCTGCTGCCCCTCTGCCCCCCCCTCCCGATCTGCCTTCACATCCAGCTGGACAAGGTCCTTGGCTGGACATTTCTGCCAAGCACAGGAAGCAGGGAAAGGAGCAATCTACTAACCAGAGGCCATAAAATAGCAAAGGAGCAGTCACACAATTGTCCATGTGCACCTCTCCACAGCAGGTATTCTGGGGGAAAATGGTGTGTGAATACCAAGCACCTCAAAGTTTCAGACAGTCAATGACATTTTGTCTACCCCTTAGTGTGACAACTGTAAGGGGACTGAGCAGGGACAGAAACCCCAGGGGAAAGGGACAAAGGGACTGAGGCAGTAGCAGAGTTAGTTACCTGCGTATCCTCGGGCTCTCATGAGTCCTGTAATAATCAGACACGAGAATTTATACAAATGAAATTCAGACTCAACAAGACACACACTGAAAAACAAACCACACAAACCAGAAACGGGACTTACCCAGCTCTGCCGCAGGGTCCATGGGAATGAGAGGGGGGAATAAAAAGGAAAAAAAGAACAGAAATGAATCAACAGGAGAGATTCTCAATAATAAAACTGACTAGTTTTGAACCCCCGCCCTCTGGCTTCAGTGGGAATTTAGCCTGAGGAGGGACACCCAGATTCAGCTCCTATAGTCTCACCATCTGCTTTATGACACCTGACCCTGCAAATCCTCCCTGCAGAAATCAGTGGGACTGCAGCTGTGAGGGTCACTCATGTGAGTCTGGGGGGGGGGGGCAGATTGGGGTCTCAGTGATAAAGGCAGAGGTCACTGTGTGCCGGGATGATGCAGATGGGCAGGAGCCAGGCCCGGGATATAAGAGAATTCCCCTGGCATAGGGGAGCCCAGCTGTGGGAAAGCAGCATCACTGGCTTCTGTGCCAACTGCCCCCCTGGTGCCTGCTGTAGGGGGCACATCAGGGAGGGGGGGGCTGGGTGTGTGTGTCAGGGGCACAGCGGGGCACATCCCCAGTTGTCGGGTACCACCGCCTGTTGGAGTGAAATAGAACAGCCCCTAGGCAGCCTAAGAAGCAGGGAGCCACAACCAGCCCCCTCACTGCCCCCAGACTCCACCCCAAGCAGATCCTGGCCCAGCAGAGATCCTGTCCTGCAGCGCTAAGAACTTTTCCTTCCCCAGTGTCTCCATCATCGGGGTGATGCCGGGTGACCCCAAAGAGTGCTGAGCGCCTGCAACTCCTGCTGGGTTCAGTGGCTCAGACCATGTGCCTGACCATACAGCTGTGCGGTGTGAAAGCCAGCAGGGCTCAGAGGGTCCCATCCTGCCCCAAGGGATGTGGGTGCTCATCACTGAGGGCTCAGGGGTGGGCCCCATCCGTATCAACTAAATACTGTTTTAATCACACCTGAGCTAGTAAACAGGAGCAGCTAACAGGGGTTTTGCAAGAATTTAGAGAGGGAGGTTGAATGGAATTAGATCCACTTAACACTTAGCATTTTTAAGCTAAAATTAAAACCGCCTGATGTAAAAAAAAAAAATCGAGAAAGGAATTAGCTCCAGAAAAAAAAATGCAGGAAGAAGCCCAGCAGCAGAGTGGGGGCTGTCCTGTTTATTGCACTCAGTGTAGCGTGTATGATTCCCTGCCCTGTTGGCGGGGGGCATATGTGTGCATTTAGTGGAAGGAGCTCCTGGCCCTCAAAGACCACGTACGGGCTTTGGCGGCCAGCGTGTCTGAATTGGAGGAGCCAAGGGAGGCAGAGAGGTACGTACACGAGACACAGAGGTTCTATACAGTAGAACAGTTCCTCCCGCAGTCAGGCAGCTCCTGTGCTGTTAAGGAGGGGGAAAGGCTCAGGGATCGAGAACATCCAACTGGAGCAGAGGGAAGTGATCCCATAGTTGGGACCCTCCTTCCAGGTGATGTCATGGTGTCCTCTCGCACTGAGGATACGTCTGTAGAGGAGGGAACTCCAGTCATTAGGAAAAAGCAGCTGTTAGTAATGGGGGATTCAATCATTAGAAACATAGAGAGCAGTGTTTGTGATGACCGGGAGAACCAGGTGGTGACTTGCCTGCCTGGTGCAAAGGTTGTAGATCTCTTGAAACATCTAGATAGTCTTATGTATAGTGCTCGGGAGGAGCTGGTGGTCATGGTACATGTAGGTACCAATGACATAGGGAAGGGTAGGAGAGAGGTCCTGGTGGCCAAATTTAGGCTGCTAGGAAAGAGATTGATATCCAGGACCTTTAATGCAGAGTTCTCTGAAATGTTTCCAGTTCCATGCAGAGGGCCAGGTAGGGAGGCAGAGCTTCAGAGTCTCAATGCATGGGTGAAACAATGCTATAGAGAGGAGGCGTTTAGATTTATTAGGAACTGGGGAAACTTCTGGGAAAGGAGAAGCCTATACAAGAAGGATGGGCTCCACCTAAATCAAAATGGAACCAGACTGCTGGCACTTAACATTAAAACGGTCGTAGACCAGTTTTTAAACTAAGAGCTAGGGAAAAGCCAATGGGTGCGGAGGAACATGTGGATCGGACAGAGACATCTCTTAATTGAGGGTCTATTAATACAGATTCTCCATGTTCTAGTCAAGAGGAGAGGATGGAAGATGAGGGCAAGCACTGAGGAGAAACTGTGAAATGAAAAACAGGTTCATTCAATCACATCAGGAAATGACAGACAACTAAATAGTGACAACTTTTTAAAGTGCTTATATTTAAACTCCAGAAGTCTAAATACTAAGATGGGTGAACTAGAGTGCCTCGTATTAAAGGAGGCTATTGATATAACAGGCATCATGGAAACTTGGTGGAATGAGGACAATAAATGGGACACAGTCATACCAAGGTATAAAATATATGGGAAGGACAGAGCAGGTGGTGCTGGTTGGGGAGTGGCACTATACGTGAAAGTAAGCTGAGAATCAAATGAATTATGAATCTGAAATGAAATTAACTGTTCCATAGAATCTCTATGGATAGTAATTCCATGCGCTAATAACAAGAATATAGCAGCAGGCATATATTAGCGACCATCTGGCCAGGATTGTGATAGTGACTGTGAAATGCTAAGGGAGATTAGGGAGGCTACTAAAATAAAAATAATGGGGGATTTCAATTATTCCCCTCTTTAGTGGGTACACGTCACCTCAGGATCAGAGGCAGAGATAGTTTTTTCCTGACACCTTAAATGATGGCTTCTTGCAGCAGCTGGTTCTGGAACCCACAAGAGGAGAGACAGTTCTTGATTTGGTCCTCAGCGAAGCAAAGGCTCTGGTCCAAGAGGTAAATATAGTTGGATGGTTTGGAAATAGTGATCATACTCTCTATGCTACTATTACAGAAGGAGAGGTGTCCATCATGCTGTCTGTCACAGAGAACATTTGAGAATACATTGGAAGACTTGAGAAATGTGGGTTTGAAGTGGGTCCTCCAGTAACCTAATGGCCAATGCATTAGCCTCCAAAATGTGGGGCTATGGGTTTGAACCCTGCAGCTGGGTGACTGGAACCAGCTGAGGGTCAGTAGATTGAGGTTGCTAATTTCCTCAGGGTTGGAGCTGGCAGGAGTGCACAGCTTGCTGTGGCTGCAGTAGATGGGCAGGGGGACTCTGTGTAGAGCTTGCCCCTGCCCCCCCTCCCCTCATCCCCAGTGGATGTAGTCTACTTAGGTTTCCAGAAAGCCTTTGCCAAAAATGGTAAAATAAGTTGCCCTGGGATAAGAGGGAAGGCCTCTTAGGGAGTGATAAGTGGTTACAAGATGAGAAACAAAGGATAGGAATAAATGGTCAGTTTTCAGAGTGGGGTCTATCCTGGGACCAAGCCTATTTATAAATTATCTGGAGAAAGGGGTAAACAGTGAGATGGCAAAACTTGCAGATGGTATTAAACTGCTCAAGATAGTTAAGACGAAAGCATACGGTCAAAAGGTTCTCACAAAACTGGGTGACTGGGCAACAAAATGGCAGATGAAATTCAATGCTAGTAAAGGCAAAGTAATGCATAAAACATAATCCTAGCTATATCCACAAAATGTTGGTGACTCAATTAACTACAACCACTCAACAGCGAGATCTTGAAGTCATTGTGGATTGCTCTCTGAAAACATCCACTACCTGTGCAGTGGCAGTCAGAAAAGCAAACAGAATGTTAGGAATAATTAAAAACGGGATAGAGAACAGGATGGAGAATACCTTATTGCTGCTATATAAAACCATGGGACACCCACATCTTGAATAGTGCATACAGATGTGGTCACCCCATCTAAAAAAATAGATCTCTGGGCATTGGAAAAGGTTCAGAAAAGGGCAACAAAAATGATGAGGGGTTTGGAATGGCTGCCATATGAAGAGAGATGAAAAAGACTGGGACTTTTCAGCTTCAAAAAGAGGAGACTAAGGGGGATGTGATAGAGGTCTATAAAATCATGTCTGGTGTGGAGAAAGGGAATAAAGGAGAGTTATTTATTCCTTTCTGTGACGGGGCAGCTCCCGCACCCCGCACAAGTGCAGCGCCATCCCCGGCGTGTTGGGGAGAAGCGGCGGCCCCGCGCCGGCCCTGGCCCTGACCGGCTTGCTACCCCGCATGCGGGGGGGGCCAGGGACGCGGGTGGGCAGAGAGTGCCCGAGCACCCCCGGCTCCAGCAGAGGCAGGGAAGCGAGCCGGCGAACCTCTGCGGTACGGGGCGGCGCCCGCGCGCGTTCAGAGGGGGCGGAGCGGGCAAAGGCAGGGGACGTCGGGAGGAGCCAGGGCGGTCCCCGCCCCCAACGCATCAGACGCGGTGGCGGCGGGACGCTTAAAAGGAGCGCCGCCGCCAGAGGAAGGGGGGAGAAAGGCCAACGTGCAGGGAGCCCAGGAGGGCCGGCCAGCATGGAAGCACGGACCCCGAGCAGCAGAGAGTGGCGGAGAAGGAGGGAGATGCCCGATAGGAGGCCTGGTAGAGGCAACACGGGCTGTCCCTTAGGGGGCCCCCGGACCAGGGCAGGACCGTGACTCGGCAGAGAAGGTAGGAAGCAACCCAGGGCAGGGCATTGAACCCAGGGGGTTGGTGTGTTGTGGGGTGGAGCTTCCCCCCTCACACCAACCGGAACTGGGGCCCCAAGCCCCAGTCCTTAGGGCCCTGGGTCGGGGCTCGGAGTGAGGGTGGGCCTGAGCCTCCCTACCCCTCCTCGCCCATCCACAGTCACACCGGAGCAGGCAACTCTACACCGACCAGCCCTGCCGGACTCGGGGCAGGGCAGATGACTGGGGGGGGGAGCACGGAGTACAGGGTTTCGGGCCCAGGACGGGTAGCGGGGTGAGGGTCTGCGAGCCCCAGGTGGGGTGTTGGCTCTGTGCCCCCTTAATACTTTCCATAACACAAGAACTAGGGGGTCACCAAATGAAATGAATAGGCAGCAGGTTTAAAACATACCAAAGGAAGTTTTTCTTCACACAACTCACAGTCAACCTGGAGAACTCCTTGCCAGACTTTAACAGGAAGACCAGGACTTTAACAGGGTTCAAAAAGAGCTCTTAGCCAGGATGGGCAGAGAGGGTGTCCCGAACATCCATTTTCCAGAAGCAGGGAATGGGCAACAGGAGAAGGATCACGTGACGATTCCCTGTTCTGTTCCCTCCCTCTGGGGCACCCGCTTTGGCCACTGTGGGCAGACAGGACACTGGGCTAGAGGGGACTTTGGTCTGACCCAGCCTGGCCGCTCTTACACCACTCCTGTGTTCTTATGTTCTTCCTACAGAGTCTCTCTGAGGTCAGTACGTGAAGTCTGTTTGTGTTTCAGGCAGCATTTCCAAAGGTTACTGTGAAAAATAAAACTACTAATACTAGGGGTGACAGGCACCTGGTTTTCAACTGGAGCATCCAGTCAAAAAAGGGACCCTGGTGGCTCCAGCCAGGCCCTAGGACAGGGGCAAAGAGAAGCTCCATATACTGCGCCTGTCTCTGCCCTGAGGGGCGGCTCTGCAGCTCCCATTGGCCATGAGCCTGGACTAGCTGGAGCTGGGGGGGCAGGGCCTGCTGGCCTAGGGACACCCAGCCAACCCTGCCCCTAGAAGCCGGACACGCTGGCTGCTTGTGGGAGCTACGTGGAGCCTTCCTTAGCCCTGATGAGCCGTTGACTGGAAATCCACCTGAGGTAAGCACCACCAGGTTGCAGCCTGCACCTCAAGCCCTCTCCTGCACCCCAGTCTCTGGCCCCAGGTTGGCACCATCTCCTCACCCAAACTCCCTCCCACACCCCACCTGTCCCAGCCCTGAGCTCACACCTACCCACAAACTCTCCCCTGAAGTCCACACCCCCTCCTCCTGCACCCCAAATCCAGTCCTGAAATCCTCCTCACCCAAACTCCCTCCTATATCTGGCACCCTGTCCTATACCCCAAAGCCCTGCTGCAGCCGTGGTCCTTCTACCACACTTCATACTCCTCAGCTGCAGCTTGGACCCCTCTCCTGCACCCCAAACCTTTCATCTCCTGCCTCACCCCAGACCCCACACCCCCAGCCAGAGCCTTGACCCCCTTTCACACCCTGTCCCAGCTTGGAGTCCCCACTGAACTCATTTCTTGTCTTGCCTGCACTCCCAGCCAGAGCCGTCTTCTCTCCCACTTGCCAACCCCCTGTCCTGGCTTAGTGAAAATGAGTGAAAGTTGGGGAGAGCAAGTGACGGAGGGAGGGGAAAGGGAGTGAATAGGGGTGGAGCCTCAGAGAAGGGGCGGGGCCTCAGGAAGAGGCAGGACAGAGTGTTTGGTTTTGTGCCATTAGAAAGTTGGTAACTAGTTAAAATTCATGTTACAATTCCACAAGTTTTCCATCCATTATTGCCGGTATTCCCTGCTGTCATGTATATCACCTGTTCGGTAACACATTCGTTTGTACGCTAACGCTGCTCTGAGCGACCCTCTTCCAATTTAAAACATAATTGAAACCCGTCGACATGCCCTCACCTTTCATTGCCTCGTAGTCAGCTGGAAAGTAAAAGACATGGTGGGTTAGGGTTGAGTCTCATGACTTACAGCAAAACAGCCAAGCTAAGAGCAGCGTCTCCCTTGCTGGGGATACCAATGGGCTGCAAGGTCTGTACATAGACACTAAGCAGAGCACAGCACAAGAGTCAGTTTGCTACAGGGACAGAGACCCAGGCTATCCTGCCCCTGCTGTTACATGTGCTGTGTGATACAGCTCCTACACTGCACAGGTAAATCCAGTGGGCAGGGCTTCCTGGCACCACATCACTGCTTTCTTTCCCTCCCATATCAATCCCTGACACCTTCCCACCTGCCCCTCTTCACCCCCATCCACAGCACAGACACACCAGGAAGCCCCACCCAGGGTCATACCCCAATATCCCTTAGCCAATCTCCTGCCCATTGCACATTAATTCCATCCCACTTGCATCTAGGGATTGCACTCAGCACTGGGCCCCACACTCAGGGCCCAGGCCAATGGTGCTAGGCCCTGTACACACACACTGAGGGCCGAGTTCCATTGTGCTAGTTCCTGTACACACACAGTCCAGACTATAAGGTACTTCTACACCACACGGCTATACAAGTTGTTTCAGAATATTTTTCAAAATAATGGGCGTGCTCTTTCACCATCCCAGTACACATAAGGGATAAGGGATGGCTCAAAATAGTGCATTATTTTGCAATTTGGCACTGTGTAGATGCGCCAAATTTCAAAATAGGGCTCTTTCAAAATAGACTGGAAATAAGATACACAATTTGCATGTAATAACTTAGTCCGCGTCTACACAGGAGGCAGTTATTTCAAAAACTTGTTCTCTTGCCCATGGGTGGCCCGGGGGGGGGGGGGGAGTGGGGGGCTGATCCTGGTGGTGGTGGCCAGGGGCCTGCAGAAGAGCCCAGCTCAAGGGAAAGGATGTGGCTGATATGCTGAGCTCTGGATAAAGAGTTTTATTGTAAGGAAGCAAAGCCAAGGCGGTGAGGGAAGAGCCCTGAGACCCTGGGGCTGGAGAGAGCTGGTGGGGCACAGGCAGTGGGGCAGCCCCGAGCTGGCACTGAGCCACGTTGCAGTCGGGAGGGGAAGGGCTGGAGCAGAGGGGCAGGCTAGTGAAAGAGAAGGTGAGTGCGGGATGTGAGGGAGGGAGGGAGATCAGGGATGGGACTGGGAGCAGGGGGCGGGACGGGAGGTAGAAAGAAAGGCGATGGAGGGACAGGGAGGGGGGCGAGGTCGTGTTCAATCCGGTACATTTTCTATATAAAGAAATCAACCGAGCCAACGCGACTGGCATGAAGTGAAATGTTCGGCCCGTCCCACCGGCCCAGCCACTGACCTTTCTGCTGCTTCATGGCAGAGCGCAGTTTCTCTGGGGGAGGAGAGAGAGAGAAATGAGCTTGCACCCTGTGGCGTTTAGGGGGAGAATGGGGATTTTGTACCCAGCCCAGGCACTGACCTTTCTCCTCCTTCCAGTCAGACAGCAGGGTCTCTAGAGAGAGAAAAGGACGGGAGTGACTCATCTATTGGTAGATTCTCAGGCCAGAAGTGTCCACTGTGACCCACCCATCTGAGCCCTGCGTTACACAAGCCTGGCTGTGGCCTGCCCCCCACTAATCCCTCCCGCAGATCGTTTGATTTGTGTATCAGCCCAGGCTTGGTTTCCAAACCACCAGGGCTGGAGAATCCCCCTCGGCTGTTGGGAAATTCTTCCACCAGTTAGTTCGTAATGGCAGGCGAGATGTCACCCAGCCGCGTTAACGGGGACAGTCAATGTGACGGGCCCAGCCACTGACCTTTCTCGCTGTCCCGGGCAGATCGCAGGGTCTCTAGAGGGAGGAAGGGCAAGAGGTGAGATGGGACCGTCGTGTTTGTGGTGCGGTTCCCGCTATTAATGTACCCGGGCTGTAAGTGAGGCCGACAGACTGACACACAGGACACACGGACGGATCTGTCTCAACATCCCTGCACTGACCATCCCTCACGTCCCTCCCCCACTGACCAACCCCTCTAGGGGCTTCTCTGACTGTCACTGCCTAGCCTGGGCCCTGTCACCCTCCTGTCTGCTTTGACTGTTGTTGGGGAGGAGAGAAACTCGCCTTTCTATCCAGGTCCCTGTCGACTCCCTTCTGTGCCTGTCCCCTGAACTCCCCCCACTCCTGCCTGTGGGGGTGGTGGAGGGAGATGAGCGATGGGAATGGGCCATTGACTAGAGCTGGATAAGGGACAGGGTCTCACTGGCTACATCCTAGGCCAACACCTGACCATGTATCACTAGAATCGTGCCTGTTCCCTGGTCCTAGTGATACATGGGAACTGCTCTCCCTAGGGCCTGGATAGATGGAGCTGCCCTAGCTAAGAATGGGGTAGAGGGGCCTGTCTTTAGCTGGGTGCTGCTCAGGACAGCAGGGGTGCGTCTACACAGCACCGTTATTCCGAAATAACAATCCGAGTGTCTGCACAGTAATTTGGTTATTTCGAAATAATTTCAAAATACTGAGCAGATTATTCCAATTTCTGTAAATCTCATTCCACAAGGAATAATGCCTTTCCTTATACAGCGATTTCAGAATAGCTGTAGTGTGGATACACCACTGTTGCTATTTCAAAATAGCTCCTCCCCAGGGCCATTCAGAGTAATTACTCCCCAGGACTTCCTAGGGCTCTAAGTCGAGGTAGCGCGTCCACATTAGGGAGCCTTCCTCGGACTCATTTTGAGGCTTCCCTGCAGTATAGACATGCTATTTCAAAATAAGCTGTTTTGGAAGATTTCTTCTGGAATAACTTATTCTGAAATAAATGTGCTGTGTGGACATAGCCCAAAAGCCAGGGAGCAGGTGCAGATGGGCACCTACAGAAATCGCCTCTAAGATTAGCTCTTGGCCATTTGGAGCTCGTCCCCTTGGTGCGTCACCCTGGGGTCCCAACACTGCAAGCAACGGAGGTAGCGTCATACCTGCCAGTCACCGCTGAGTACAGCCTCTATCTGGCCATCTTGTGCCCTGTGTGAGCAGCGTCCCAGGCCAGCTGGGCAGTTCCTGGGTGTGTTTGTGCTGTTACAGCAGCCCCAGCTACGCAGCTGGTGCAGGGGGTTCTCTGAAAGGCCCAGGGAACAAGACAGAGGCAGCTAATTGTTCAGATTGTTCAATGCTTGGAAATGAGCCCAACCTGCTTCTCTCTGGGCACAGAGACAAATTTCACATGTGACTGAAACCGTAAATTAAACCAGTTCACACCTGGTGTAGCAAAAATGCAATATTTTAGAATTGGTATAAGGATATAAGTTTGGTGTATAATTTGCTTATGAGATCTGTAGGCTTCTATTTCACCCTGTCTCTCATGATTAGACAATGTGGGTATGTCTACACTACCACCCTAGTTCGAACTAGGGTGGCTAATGTAGGCATTCGAAGTTGCAAATGAAGCCCGGGATTTAAATATCCCGGGCTTCATTTGCATCTTGCCGGGCGGGCGCCATTTTTAAATCCCCTTAGGTCGAACTCCGCGACACGCGGCACGGAGTAGGTAGTTCGAATTAGGATCTCTAATTCGAACTACCTACTCCATGCCACGTGTCGCCGCGGGCACGGAGTTCGACCTAAGGGGATTTAAAAATGGCGCCCGCCCGGCAAGATGCAAATGAAGCCCGGGATATTTAAATCCCGGGCTTCATTTGCAACTTCGAATGCCTACATTAGCCACCCTAGTTCGAACTAGGGTGGTAGTGTAGACATACCCTGTCTGTGTTGTAAACTAAGTTGTATCTTCCAGTAACTCTGTAATCCTTCGTCTGGGATGCTCTCTATAAAATGGGGTGTTTCATTTGTCATCACCTGTAGCCCATAACTTAAACCCTTCTACCGCATTATCAACTATCTACAACCTATCTTGGAAAATGACCCCTCACTGTCAGAGGCCGCGAGGTAAAGGCCAATCCTCACCTGCAGACAACCCCCTGACCTCAAACAAATTCTTCCCAGGAACCATGCATAATCATCCAGGAACCCACCCCTGCAATCAGTCCTGGTGCCAACTCTGTCCACATATCTACACAAGCAATTTCATCACTGGACCCAACATCATCAGCCACTACATCAGGGGCTCATTTACTTGGACATCCACTAATGTGATCTATGCCATCAACTGCCAGCAATGCCCCTCTGCCATGTACATTGGCAAAGAATATGGGAAAGAAATAATGGACACAAATCAGATATCCGAAAAGGAAACACACAGAAACCCATTGGAGAACACTTCAACCTGCCCAGACACTCATGAATGGATCTCAAAGTCATCATGTTGTTTCAGGCCAATTCCACAAGCCAAATACACAGAGAAGGGTTGGAACTTAGCTTCATTTACAAGTTTGGGAGCCATCAAAAAGGTATGAATAAAGACATTACCTGGCTAGTACACCACCTTCCACATCCTAATGACTTAACTAGCCAAACAATGGGTACTTAAGAACAATTTGCACCTTTTTGATCAGTTTCATGTAACACAAACAACTCTAATTCACTAGTTTTTCCCTTCCTTCTCCCCAGATCCCCTTTCAAAAATGGGCGTGCTCTTTCACCATCCCAGTACACAGAAAGGATAAGGGATGGCTCAAAATAGTGCATTATTTTGCAATTTGGCACTGTGTAGATGCGCCAAATTTCAAAATAGGCTCTTTCAAAATAGACTGGCAATAAGGTACACAATTTGCATGTAATAACTAAGTCCACATCTACACAGGAGGCAGTTATTTCAAAAACTTGTTCTTTTGCCCATGGGTGGCCTGGGGGAGGGGGGGGGCTGATCCTGGTGGTTGTGGCCAGAGGCCTGCAGAAGAGCCCAGCTCAAGGGAAAGGACGTGGCTGATATGCTGAGCTCTGGATAAAGAGTTTTATTGTGAGGAAGTAAAGCCAAGGCGGTGAGGGAAGAGCCCTGAGACCCTGGGGCTGGAGAGAGCTGGTGGGGCACAGGCAGTGGGGCAGCCCCGAGCTGGCACTGAGCCACACTGCAGTGGGGAGGAGAAGGGCTGGAGCCGAGGGGCAGGCTAGTGAAAGAGAAGGTGAGTGCGGGATGTGAAGGAGGGAGGGAGATCAGGGATGGGACTGGGGGCAGGGGGTGGGATGGGAGGTAGAGAGAAAGGGGATGGAGGGACAGGGAGGGGGGCGAGATCGTGTTCAATCCGGTACATTTTCTTTATAAAGAAATCGACCGAGCTGACGCGACTGGCATGAAGTGAAATGTTCGGCCCATCCCACCGGCCCAGCCACTGACCTTTCTGCTGCTTCATGGCAGAGCGCAGTTTCTCTGGGGGAGGAGAGAGAGAGAAATGAGATTGCACCCTGTGGCGTTCAGGGGCAGAATGGGGATTTTGTACCCGGCCCAGGCACTGACCTTTCTCCTCCTTCCAGTCAGACAGCAGGGTCTCTAGAGAGAGAAAAGGACGGGAGTGACCCATCTATTCATAGATTCTCAGGCCAGAAGTGACCACTGTGACCCGCCCATCTGAGCCCTGCGTTACACAAGCCTGGCTGTGGCCTGCCCCCCACTAATCCCTCCCGCAGATCGTTTGATTTGTGTATCAACCCAGGCTTGATTTCCAAACCGCCAGGGCTGGAGAATCCCCCTCAGGCCCTTGGAAAATTCTTCCACCAATTATTTCGTAATGGCAGGTGAGATGTCACCCAGCCACGTTTATGGGGACAGACAATGTGACGGGCCCAGACACTGACCTTTCTCGCTGTCCCGGGCAGATTGCAGGGTCTCTAGAGGGAGGAAGGGTGAGAGGTGAGATGGCACCGTTGTGTTTGTGGTGCGGTTCCCGCTATTAATGGGCTGTAAGTGAGGCCGACAGACTGACACACAGGACACACGGACCGATCTGTCTCAACATCCCTGCACTGACCATCCCTCACATCCCTCCCCCACTGATCAACCCCTCTAGGGGCTCCTCTGAGTGTCACCCCCAGCCTGGGCCCTGTCACCCTCCTGTCTGCTTTGACTGTTGTTGGGGAGGAGAGAAACTCGCCTTTCTATCCAGGGCCCTGTTGGCTCCCTTCTGTGCCTGACCTCCCCCTGCTCCTGCCTTTGCGGGTGAGGGAGGGAGATGAGTGATGGGAATGGGCCATTGACCTGAGCTAGATAAGGGACAGGGTCTCATTGGCTACATCCGAGGCCAACACCTGACCATGTATCACTTGGAGCATGCCTGTTCCCTGGTCCTAGTGACACATGGGAACTGCTCTCCCTAGGGCCTGGATAGATGAGGGTGCTCCAGCTAAGAATGGGGTGGAGGGGCCTTTCTTTAGGTGGGTGCTGCTCAGGTCAGCAGGGGTGCGTCTACACAGCACCGTTATTCCGAAATAACAATCCGAGTGTCTAACCGTAATTTGGTTATTTCAAAATAAATTCAAAATACTGAGCAGATTATTCCAATTTCTGTAAACCTCATTCCACAGGAAATAACACCTCTCCTGAAACAGCTATTTCGGAATAGCAGGAGTGTGGACGCTCCATTGTTGCTATTTCGAAATAGCTCATCCCCAGGGCCATTCAGAGTATTTACTCCCCAGGGCTTCCTGGGGCTCTAAATCGAGGTAGCGCATCCGCATTAGGGAGACGGCCTCAGACTAATTTTGAGGCTTCCCTGCAGTGTAGATGTGCTATTTTGAAATAAGCTATTTAGGATGATTTCTTCTGGAATAATTTATTCCAAAATAAATGTGCTGTGTAGATGTAGCCCAAAAGCCAGGCCTCAGTCTGGCCTCAGGGTGAGTTAGTCTTAGTGTAAGTAAAGTAATTGCTAACCTCTCCATTAACATTACTTTCCCATTCACTTATTAGCTATGTTTTATCCCAGACTTCCCAGAAGAAATCACAGCCAGTATGGCCCAGCCTTGTCCAGCACTGTCAGGGTATGTCTACACTAGCCACCCTAGTTCGAACTAGGGTGGCTAATGTAGTCATTCGAACTTGCAAATGAAGCCCAGGATTAAAATATCCCGGGCTTTATTTGCATGTTCTCGGGCGCTGCCATTTTTAAATGCCCGGTAGTTCGAACTCCTTGCCCATGGCTACAGGGGGCACAGGCTAGGTAGTTCGAACTAAAGCCCCTAATTTGGACTACTGTTACTCCTCCTGCAATGAGGAGTAACAGTAGTCCGAATTAGGGGCTTTAGTTCAAACTACCTAGCCCGTGCCACGTGTAGCCAGGGGCAGGGAGTTCGAGCTACCGGGCATTTAAAAATGGCAGCGCCCGGGAACATACAAATAAAGCCCGGGATATTTTAATCCCGGGCTTCATTTGCAAGTTCGAATGACTACATTAGCCATCCTAGTTCGAACTAGGGTGGCAGTGTAGACATACCCTCTGTGATTTGGGGGGAGGGTGTCATCATCAGGAGTGCTGACCAGCACCGGATGGCTAAGGGTTAACTAATGCCTCCTAGCCAAGATATCGGGTGTTCAGCCAATAATAATGCAGGTAGGAATTTCAAACGGAAAAGAGGGGTTTTCTTTCTCTCTTCTTTGTCTGAAATACAGAGCAATTTCTCCCAGTTACTGGGGGAGATGGGAGATGCTTCTTTCTCCAAGAACAGACTTCTTACAATGTGTAAGTAGGGTAAAGTTTAGTTAGTCCATCAGGTTTTATTGTTTTCCTTGTTTGGGGATTTGGAAAATGTCTGAGCTTGCTAAGTGCTTTTTTTCTCTTTCTAAGCCTTTGGACCAGGGACTTTCCCTGAGTATCTATATCAATGGTGGCTCTTTCCATCTAGCCAATTTACTATGCTTGCAAGTATAGTTTTGTTTTAATAATAAATTTTTTTTTTAAGTAACCAGTATTGGTTGATTTCTGTGTCCTGGAAGGTCTGTCTGTGTGTATCTGCAGGCCTCTGACTGAGGGGTCAGCTACCAGAGACTGTAGCTTGGTTTTCTCTTTTCTTTTTCAAGCTCTTTTGGGGAAAAAATGCTTGGGGTACCCCTGGGGTTGGTTTCAAGTGTCCACCCCTGTTTGTGGGTTCAACAGCTCTTGATGGTGGCAGCGGGTCCCCCAAAATCTGGGTATTAGGATTTGGTGTAGGGATGTTTTTGTACCAGAGCCTATAGAGACAAGGTTTTGGGGTGCTCTTGCAGGCCCCCAACTTCTGTATTCACAGTGCCAGAGGGGGGAACAGCCTTGACAGTACTACTTTCCCATTCACAGCTCCTACTCACCTAGATCATAGAATCCCAGGGTAGGCAGAGACTTCAGGAGTCATCAAGTCCAGCCCCCTGCCCAAAGCAGGACCAATCCCAACTAAATCAACCCAGCCAGGGCTTGGTCAAGCCGAGACCTAAAAACCTCTAAGGATGGAGATTCCACCCCCTCCCTAGGTAACCCATTCCAGTGCTTCCCCACACTCCTAGGGAAATAGTTTTTCCTAATATCCAACTGTAACTTGAGACCATTGCTCCTTCCGTCTGCCATCCGTCATGACTGAGAACAGCCTCTCTCCAGCCTCTTTGGAACCTCCCTTCAGGGAGTTGAAGGCTGCTCTCAAATCCCCCCTCACTCTTCTCTTCTGCAGACTCAACAAACCCAGATCCCTCAGCCTCTCCGCATAGATCATGTGCTCCAGACCCCAAATCATTTTGGTCACCCTCCACTGAACCCTCTCCAATGCGTCCACATCCTTTCTGTAGTCGGGGGCCCACAACTGGACACAATACTCCAGATGTGACCTCACCAGAGCCAAATAAAGGGGAATAATCACTTCTCTAGATCTGCTGGCAATGCTTCTCCTAATGCAACCTAATATGTCATTAGCCTTCTTGGCTTCAAGGGCGCCCTGTTGACTCATCTCCAGCTTCTCATCCTTTGTCATCCCCAGGTCCTTTACTGTAGAACGGCTGCTTAGCCAGTCGGTCCCCAACCTGTAACAATACTTGGGATTCTTCTGTCCCAGGGGCAAGACTCTACACTTGTCCTTGTTGAACCGCATCAGTTTTCTTTTGGCCCAATCCTCCAATTTGTCCAGGCTACTCTGGACCCTCTCCTTGCCCTCCAGCGTATCTACCTCTCCCCCTAGCTTTGTGCCATTCCAAACTTGCTGAGGGTGCAACCCATCCCCTCATCCAGGGCATTAATAAAGATGTTGAACAGAACTGGTCCAAGAACAGATCTTTGGGGCACTCCACTAGAAACCGACCACCAACCTGACATCAAGCTTTGATCACTACCCATTTGGCCCGACAGTCTAGCCAGCTTTCTATCCTTCTTACAGTCCATTTATCCAATCCATATTCCCTGAACTTGCTGGCAAGAAACCACTGACTTCCCCATGTCCATATAGCCAGTTACCTCATCATAGAAGCTAATCAGATTGGTCAGGAATGAGGGAGGGAGAGTGCTTGTACAGATTGGAGCGGGCAGAACTGGAACCAAAGAAATTCCCTCTCCTCCTACTTCCTGTTAATTTTTGCTTGCCAGGTTCCATATGTCAGTGCTCCAAGCTCAGTTCACTGTACCCCACACGGTGTTTCAAACAGAGCCAGGGAACGGTTCAGAATCACATTTGGTTGGGATCCTACAGTGAGCTTTGAAGGCTTGAAGCCACCTGACACTAATATGAAATCACCATGCACTCTCCTTCTGACGCCCACGGCCTGAAACGTTTGTGAACATGGAATCAAAACCCCTTAATCCCGGTATCTTTACTGTTGTGTTTCATTTTTATCTCTCCCCCCCACTGCAAATTCCCCTTTGTGTTACTTCACCTTTTGCTCTGTACACCTTCCAGAAGTAATAACTGGCCACAGCAATGAGACCAGCCAGGAGAGCCAGGATTACCCACACAGACACCTTCCAGGCATTGACCCTCGGGAAAAACAGCCCTGCAAGAGAAAGTGCCATTGACACAAGGAGCATGAAGACAGACACCGACGTGGCGACACTGTGATCAGGTAAAAGAATCTCACCGGGAAATACACAGAGAGAAGTGGCTCCTGGGTGCTTTATTATTAAGTCAATCAACATCCAGGCTTTAGTTTTCTAACTGAATAAGGTTAATTAATGGGAGGGGCATGTGGAGAGTAGGGAGGGGGCAGGGTGGAGCTCTGCTGTGCTACACCTATTCCCCTCCCCCTGGCATAAGTTGCGGCTGTCTCTGGACTGCTCTACCTGATCCCCAAGCTGCAGCCAGCTCAGACTTGCCTTCAGAATCAGAGGGTTGTTACAAGCTCCCCGAGACCCCGACTTTCCTGTGCTCACGGGGGCTCAGCTACATCAGAGACTCTGGCCCAAATGATGTTAACGCAGGGTCTGATTACACGCAGACCTTGAGCCTGGAGATTCAGAGTAAAAATCCCTCCACATTCCTCTTCCCCGGGCCCTGGAGCGATGCTGATGAGAGGGTCCTGCTATTCCATTAGAGCTAGCCTCGGGTAAGATGTGTTGTGTTCTGCCACTCTGCCCCAGGGAGCAGCCTGTTTTGTCTCTCTGTATTTGGCTGCTGTGTGTTAGACTTCTGGATTCCTGGGGGAAAAGCGGTGTTACATTGCAGCCTTCCAGGACAGAGGGTATAAAATAAGAGACAGAGACCACCAGGTTACTGCTCCACTGAGGGCTAGCTCAGTGGTTTGAGCATTGGCTGGCTGGCTAAACCCAAGGTTATGAGCCCTATCCTTGAGGGGGCCATCTGCGGCAAATCTGTCAGGCATGGTACTTGGTCCTGCAATGAGGGCAGCAGACTGGACTCAATGACCTCCCAAGGTCCCTTCCAGTTCTATGAGATAGGTGTATATCTCTACTCACTGCACTGGGATTGCTTGAAAGTCAATATGACAGCATCATCAACCTGTGTGTGAGTGGGAGGAGGGAGAGAGATGCTCCTGGATGAAAGGTTTTCCAGTTAGTATGGGCTGCAGTAAGTTTTTGGATGTGAGAAACCTTTTTGCTTTCAAATCTTATTTAGCTTAATAAAGTTTAGGAATTAGGTTTTGGTTTCAGTTTTTATTTCTTTTGTAACCAGTTCTGACCTTTGTGCAGTATCACTTAGTATCACTTAAAATATCTTCTTAATAAACTTGTTATATTGTTTTACCTAAATCAGTGTGTTTTGGTTGAAGTATTCAGGAAATCTCAACTCAGGTTCACAAAGACACCAGCAGAATAATTTCCTTTGATGAAATGATTGACTCTTAATGAGTTTGCATTGTTCAGAAGTGTGTTGGATAGTACCCAATGAATGTTTTTTTAGAGTGTAGGCTGGGGAACTTGTGAGTGTCACCCTGTGTATAGTCCATGAGTGGCTGAGAGAGCATTCATGTAACTTTTTTGGGAGTGAAGTTACATGCTAATGGCTGTGTGTGAGCAGAGCTTGGAGAGGCTGCTTTTCACCAGTGTAAAAGGCACCCTGGGCTGGAGAGTTAGAGGGACACAGTGGTTCAACAGTCCAGATGGTACCCTATGGGGTGTCACAAACACAACATTGCTTCTGAGAATCCAGAGCCATAACACGTAAGAATCCAGACCAGACAGGTGAGGCTTCTCCTTAGGGCAATGAGCAAAACTCCTTAAGTTGGCTTGGCTATAGGAACAATTAGTGTGGGGCAAACTGGGATGTAAATCCACCATGCACTAGCTTGCTGCACACGAATGGCAGTCTAGTGAGAGGCAGATATACACTCAAGCTTGCTACAGACTGTTTGTGTAGACAAGTCCTGATTCTGCTTGCAGACTTTGTTACAGAGCCCACTGGTCTGCAAACAGGACCTGGAAACCCCCTCTCTTAAAATGACAACTTGCAGTTCCAATCCAGTTCTCACTACAGCACAAGAACAAAGAAAAATTCCCTCTCCCATCCCTACCGAGAAGACTGATGATTGCTGGTCTGATGTACACTCCATATTCTTTATGAAAAGCCACTTATAATACAAATAAGACATAACTGAGATTAACTTTATGCAAGATGGATCCTGTAAAGTATCACTGGAAAGGTTATAATTTACTAAATATGATTATCCGATTTCTATGCATGTATCATTTTTGCATATGAACAGTCTCAGAGGGGTAACCATGTATCTGCAAAAACAACGAGGAGTCTTGTGGTACTTTACAAACTAGCAGATTTATTTGGGCATGAGCTTTCATGGGTAAAAACTACTTATGGGCTATGTCTACACTGGCGGGTTCTTGCACAAGAATGGCCGTTCTTGCACAAGAACCCACAGAGCATCCACACTGCCCACCTGCTCTTGCGCAAGAAGATTTACAGTATGGCGTGGTAAGAGAGGGCTTCTTGCGCAAGAGCTATGCTCTTTTTTTACAAGTGTAAGCCGTCTTGCACAACAGCTCTTGCGCAAGAGGGCAGTGTGGACGCACGGCAAGTGTTTCTTGCGCAAGAAAGCCCTGTTGGAGAGGCAGAGGAGAAGAGAGCCATCACAGCTTTCTTGCACAAGAGAGCGTCCACACTGCCATGATGCTCTTGCGCAAAAGCACATCTCGCACATGGCAGTGTGGACATGTTCTTGTGCAAGTCTTCTTGCACAAGAACCCTTGCATAAGATGTTCTTGCGCAAGAAGCCACCAGTGTAGACATAGCCCTTGTGTGTGCATCTGATGAAGTGATTTTTACCCACAAAAGCTTATGCCTAAATAAAACTGTTAGTCTGTAAAGTGCCACAGGACTCCTCATTTTTGTATCTGAAGTTAGGAATATTGACTACAGTATCTGTACTTCAACAATGCTAATCTTGTGACTACCACTGCCAGCACTTCAGGTCCAACAATGGAAAAGTCAGACAAGACAAATGGCCCATCAGTGAGAACAATGGACTGTGAAAAGGCTTGGCCTTCCTGTGGCCTCCATACTGCTACTGACTCATGAAAACTGGGGTGCTACAGAATCAGGGTGACTTGGTCACATGATACTAAACTTCATTTTGGACTGCTGATCTTTTCCACTGGGAGTTGGGGGAATCAAACAAAGGATTCACACATTATGGAAATCATATATAAATAAGGTGGTGGAGGAAAACAATCAGGCTACGTCTACACTGCACTATCTTTCACAATAAGATATGCAAATGAAGCGCGGGAATGAATATTGCAGCACCTCATTTGCCTACCTAATGAGCCACTGTTTTTGTGGTACGGGCTTTTGCACAAGAAGGATCTGTATATACTGCTCCTTCTTGTGCAAAAAAACCCCTCTTGTGCAGAGCCGTTCTTCCTGAAAATAAGCAGCAGAACGGCTCTGCACAAAAGGGGTTTTTTTTGTGCAAGAAGGAGCAGCGTAGACAGCTCCTTCTGGTGCAAAAGCCCATGCCACAAAAATGGTGGCTCATTAGGTATGCAAATGAGGTGTGGCAATATTCATTCCTGCGCTTCATTTGCATATCTTATTGCGAAAGATAGTGCAGTATAGATGTAGCCTCAAAGTCTTCAGTTTGCTTCTCCTCTGCCTCTCCAACCAAAGAGAAACTGAAAAACACCTGGAAACAAAAATGGGCTGGGGGGGAGAGAGCTGGGGGAGGAAAGACCCGCTGGACCCAGGCTAGAAAGATATCTGGCCTGTAAAAACATCTACCTAAGACCTATATCTAGGTAGGGTGAGGACTTACTGTTTGTAATCAATTTCTTCAGTGAATTTGGCTTAGATTGTGTGCTTTGTTTTATTTTCTTAGTAATCTACTTTGTTTTGTTTGCTTCCTCTTTAACCTCTTAAAATTCATCTTTTATCATTAATACATAGAATCATAGAATACTAGGACTGGAAGGGACCTCGACAGGTCATCAAGTCCATTCCCCTGCCCTCATGGCAGGACCAAACACTGCAAGGAGGTTTACAGGATCTGTCGAAAAAGGCTTTCTTTCTCGACAGATCCCCCTCTAGACTGACGCTTTTTGCAGACAAAGTGCTGAGTTGGCAAAAATGGCGGCCATTTTTATGCAAATTAAGTGTGGGATATTTAAATCCCCGCTTCATTTGCAATGTCAACCTGACTAATCTGCATCTCTCTGCCGACAGAGGGATGCAGTCAAGACATACCCCCGGGGTACGTCTAAACAACATCCCTTTTTTGAGAAAGGGATGTAGATTAGGCATGTTGATATTGCAAATGAAGCTGGGATTTAAATATCCCACACTGCATTTGCATAATGGTGGCTGCCGCTTTTTTCCGAAATGGGGCTTTTTTTGGAAAAAACGGCAGTTTAGACAGGGATCTTTCGAAACTTAAACCCTTTTTCAAAAGATCCTATAAACCTCATTTTTTGAGGAATACGGGACCTTTTGAAAAAGGGTTTAATGTTCAAAAGATCCCCATCTAAACTGCTATTTTTTCCCAAAAAAGCCCCATTTTGGAAAAAAGCAGCAGCCGCCATTATGCAAATGAAGCGTGGGATATTTAAATCCCAGCTTCATTTGTAATATCAGTGTGCCTAATTTACATCCCTTTCTCGAAAAAGGGATGTTGTTTAGACACACCCCCACTGCTGGCCCATGCCAATTGACTCAGGTGTGCTGGCCTCAGGCTAAGGGGCTATTTAATCGCAATGTAAATGGGCTCAGGCTGAACCCTCAGAGGTTTCCTAGAGCCTGGTTTCCTGTGTGAGCCTGAGTGTCCACACCACAGTTTAGCAGCCCCTTAGCTCAAGCTCCTTAGCCTGAGCCAGCTGGCACAGGAAGGGGTTTTTGCGCAAAAAGGAACTGTCCACACTGCTTCTTTTTGCGTAAAACCCCCTTACACAAAGAGAAACAGCAGAAAATATGCAAATGAGATCATGACTCATGCAAATGAGTCCCTCATTAGCATATTTCCTGCTGCAAAAACTCACAGTGTAGACGTAGGTGTCTAATAGCGGAGTAGACAGACCACCAAAAAACAGGTTTCTCAGGACTTTCCAAGACCTGCTCAGTCCCTTGAAGTTTCAGGCCAATGAACAGGAAACACAGGGATAAATACTCTCTGCCCATGTCTGCAGCGTCTCAGTCTGTCCCTGTGCAGCATGGACGGGCACTGACCTGCTATGGAAATCGCTGACTCTCTCTCCTGGTTGAGTTGGGGGTTCTTGACACGGCAGGACACTTTCTGGATGGACATGTCTGTTAGAACCATGGCAGACTGTGTCTGAAACAGGCCACCAGCTGCTTGGGTGCTGCTTTCTGAGGCTGATGGTAAGAGCTGCCCCTGCTGGTCTCTCCACTCAGCCTCGGGCTGTGGGTACCATCCAGACGATTGACACAACAGCCGGATCCCTCCGTCCTGATGTCCCTCCACAGAGATGTCAGGATCAGAGCCCAAATCTACAGAAGAAATAAAAGGAACTTGTGATAATCCCACAGTGCCCAGTAAGAACCCAAAAGCTTTATCACCCTGTTAGCTACATATATTCCTTGTGAACTAGCAAGCAAGTGTGAGTCCATGAGTGTGGCTGGTCAGTTAATCTGGCCAAATTCATATTTGATATCTAGTACATTTAATTTTTATGTCAGGGCTTTTCTATGTATAAACTTGCTCCAGTTTAATGAAACTGATTTAGTTTATTAAGTGCAACAGACTGGATGGGGCAGAACTGGAACCAAAGAAATTCCCTCTCCTCCTACTTCCTGTTAATTTTTTCTTGCCATGTTCCATATGTCAGTGCTCCAAGCTCAGTTCACTGCACTTCACACGGTGTTTCAAACTGAGCCAGGGAACGGTTCAGAATCACATTTGGTCGGGATCCTATAGTGAGCTTCGAAGGCTTGAAACCACCTGACACTAATATGAAATCACCATGCACTGTCCTTCTGATGCCCACGGCCTGAAACGTTTGTGAACATGGAATCAAAACCCCTTAATCCCGGTATCTTTACTGTTGTGTTTCATTTTTATCTCTCCCCCCCCCACACCACAAATTCCCCTTCTTGTTACTTCACCTTTTGTTCTGTACACCTTCCAGAAGTAGTAACTGGCCACAGAAATGAGACCAGCCAGGAGAGCCAAGATCACCCACACAGACACCATCCAGGCATTGACCCTCGGGAAAAACATCCCTGCAAGAGAAAGTGCCATTGACACAAGGAGCATGAAGACAGGATACTGACGTTGTGACACTGTGACCAGTTAAAAGAATCTCACCGGGAAATACACAGGGAGAAGGGTACTTTATTATTAAGTCAATCAACATCCAGGCTTTAGTTTTCTTACTGAATAAGGTTAATTAATGGGAGGGTCATGTTGAGAGTAGGGAGGGGGCAGGGTGGAGCTCTGCTGTGCTACACCTATTCCCCTCCCCCTGGCATAAGTTGCGGCTGTCTCTGGACTGCTCTAACTGATCCCCAAGCTGCAGTCAGCTCAGACTTGTCCTCAGAATCAGACAGCTGTTACAAGCTCCCTGAGACCCCGATTTCCCTGTGCTCACAGGGGCTCAGCTTCAGCTACATCAGAGACTCTGGCCCAAATGATGTTAACGCAGGGTTTGATTACACACAAACCTTGAGCCTGGAGATTCAGAGTAAAAATCCCTCCACATTCCTCTTCTCCAGGCCCTGGAGCGATGCTGACCTAGAGCTAGCCTAGGGTAAGATGGGTTGTGTTCTGCCTCTGTCCCAGAGAGCAGCCTGCTTTGTTTCTCTGGGTATGTCTACACTACAGCACTATTTTGAATTAACTTAATTCGAAATAGTTAATTCGAATTAAGCTAATTCGAAATAACACATCTATACACAAAAACTATTTTGAAATAGCATTTTGCTATTTCGAAATAGCACGTCCACACTGAGTGGACCCTGAACCGAAGTTAAGGCTGGCCGGAACCAGTGCTGGCAGGGCATCAGGTTAGGACTTAGCGTGTGGGGCTGCTGCCTGAGGCTAACTGAGCTCCGTGCTTAAAGGGACCCGACCCCCACCCCGGACAGACAGTTCTCAGGGTTCCCCGCTTGCTTGTCTACCTCCATGAGGGACAGCAAAGCAGTCCTGTCTTGGAATGCCCTGAGTGCCCGCATTTGGGACACCACAGCACTCGGCCACATGGAGCCAGAACTGCCCCTGGGCACGCCGGTGCATCTCGTGGGGTCGTTGCCATCAGACCGGCTGCACTTGCTGCAGGCTGCCATCCGGGGGTCCATCGGGGGGCTGTCAGGATCCAGGAGGCCCTGAGGGAAAGCGTCCACCCCGAGGAGCCCTCAGAGCCTCCCCGGTCCTCCCCACCGGGGGCTCGTGCCCCATTTCTCCCTCACCTCCTTCCACTTACCCCTCCCTACCCCTCCTTCCTGATGTCAAATAAAAGACACGTATGTTCAAAAATAGAAGCTGGGTTTATTGAACAAAACTCGGGGGGGGGGGATGGACCTCTGGGGAGACTGGGAAAAGGAGGTGGGAGAAGGGAAGAGAGAGGGTGGGAGAGGGAAGGGGGAAACCTAGGAGGAGGGAGCTGGAAGGGGGAAGCAAGGGGAAGAAGGGGGAGGGGAAGCTCAGGGCTCAGGGTTGGGGGTCTCACCGGACCAACCTGACTTTCATGCAAACCTGTTCCTGGGTTCGCATGTGGCCTTTGGTGGCCAGGCTGGCAGCTATCCTACCATAGATGGCCATGTTTCTCTGTCTAGGGCTGAGATCATGGAAGTTGGGGGCATCCCCCCCAAACCTGAATAAGGTCCATGATCTCCACCCTCGACCAAGAAGGCACCCCCTTCTCCAGCCCTTGTCAGGCTCGTGGGAGCTGGCAGACTGCTCCTGGGGAGTGGTGGAGGGCTGGCTGCCAGTGGCTTGCTGGCTCATGTTTTGGGGCCACTCGGTCAGGGGCCCCGGTGGCCACTGCTGACTCTGGGCTGGCAGGCTTGGAGCTGGCACAGGCACTGTGGCCAGGGTCTACCCCTTTAATGGCTCCAGAGCTGGGGGAGAGGAGAGTAAGTTTTCCTGGTCGTGCCCAGAGTGGCCACCAGGGCTCCCTGGGAAGGGCTAGAGGCCCCCTATTTCGAATTAAGTGTCTACACAGCACTTAATTTGAAATAGCTATTTCGAATTTGGTGTTACTTCTTGTAGAATGAGGTTTACCAAATTCGAAATAAGGGCTCCACTATTTCGAATTTATTTCGAAATAGCGGTTTGCCTATGTAGATGCTATTAAAGTTAATTCGAAATAACTGCTGTTATTTCAAATTAACTTTGTAGTGCAGACATACCCTCAGTATTTGGCTGCTGTGTGTTAGACTTCTGGATTCGTGGGGAAAAAGCAGTGTTACACTGCAGCCTTCCAGAAAGGAGGGTATAAAATAAGAGACAATGACTGCTGTGTTACCTCTCTTCCTCCCACTCTTCTCACTGCACTAAGATTGCTTGGAAGTCAATATGAGAGTGTCATAAAACTGAGTGGGAGGAGGGAGAGAGTTGTTGTCCTGGCTGAAAGGTTTTCCAGTTAGTACGGTCTGCAGTAAGTTTTTGGATGTGAGAAACCTTTTTGCTTTCAAATCTTACTTAGCTTAGTAAAGTTTAGGAATTAGGTTTTTGGTTTCAGTTTTATTTCTTTTGAAATCAGTTCTGACCTTTATGCAGTATCACTTAGTATCACTTAAAATCTCTCATTAATAAACTTGTTATATTGTTTTACCTAAACCAGCGTGTTTTGGTTGAAGTATTCAGGCAATCTCAACTCAGGTTAACAAAGACACCAGCAGAATAATTTCTTTTGATGAAATGATTGATTCTTAATGAGTTTGCATTGTTCAGAAGTGTGTTGGATAGTACCCAATGAATGTTTTCAGAGTGTAGGTTGGGGAACTTGTGAATGTCACCCTGTGTGTAGTCCATGAGTGACTGAGAGAGCATTCATGTAACTTTTTTGGGAGTGAATTTACATGCTAATGGCTGTGTGTGAGCAGAGCTTGGAGAGGCTGCTTTTCACCAGTGTGAAAGACACCCTGGGCTGGAGAGTTGGAGGGACACAGTGGTTCAACAGTCCAGATGGTACCCTATGGGGTGTCACAAACACAACATTGCTTCTGAGAATCCAGAGCCATAACACGTAAGAACCCAAACCAGACAGGCAAGGCTTCTCCTTAGGGCAATGGGCAAAACTCACCCCATCTGGCTTTAAGTTGGCTTGGCTATAGGAACAATTAGTGTGAGGCAGACTGGGTTGTAAATCTACCATGCACCAGCCTGCTGCACATGAATGGCAGGCTAGTGAGAAACAGATATACTCTCAAGCTTGCCACAGACTGTTCGTGTAGACAAGCCCTGATTCTGCTTGCAAACTTTGTTACAGAGCCCACTGGTCTGCAAACAGGACCTGGAAACCCCCTCTCTTAAAATGACAACTTGCAATTCCAACCTAGTCCTCACTACAGCACAAGAACAAAGGAAAATTCTCTCTCCCATCCCTACTGAGAAGATTGATGATTGCTGGTCTGATGTACACTCCACATTCTTTATGAAAAGCCACTTATAATATGAATAAGACATAACTGAAATTAACTTTATGCAAGATGGATCCTGTAAAGTATCATTAGAAAGGTTATAATTTGCTAAATATGATTATCCTATTTCTGTGCATGTATCATTTTTGCATATGAACAGTCTCAGAGGGGTAACCATGTATCTGCAAAAACAACGAGGAGTCTTGTGGTACTTTATAAACTAGCAGATTTATTTGGGCATGAGCTTTCATGGGTAAAAACTAGTTCTTGTGTGTGCATCTGATGAAGTGTTTTTTTACCCACAAAAGCTTATGCCTAAATAAATCTGTTAGAATATGTCTACACTAGCCCCCTAGTTCGAACTAGGGAGGCTAATGCAGGCATTCGAACTTGCAAATGAAGCCCGGGATTTAAATATCCCAGGCTTCTTTTGCATGTTCCCGGGCGGGCGCCATTTTAAAATCCCCCTAGTCCGAACTAACTGTCCACGGCTACACGCGGCAGTTAAAAGTTAATTCGAACTAAGTCATTTACACCTGTTCTTTACACTGTTATACCTCATTCTCTCGACCTTTCATCATTCTTGTTGCTCTTCTCTGGGCCTTCTCCAATTTCTCCACCTCTCTCCTGAAATGCAGTGCCCAGAACTGGACACAATACTCCAACTGAGGCCTAACCAGCGCAGAGTAGAGCGGAAGAATGACTTCTCCTGTCTTGCTCACAACACACCTGTTAATGCAGCCCAGAATCAGGTTTGATTTTTTTTTCCAACAGCGTCACACTGTTGACTGATATTTAGCTTGTGGTCCACTCTGATCCCTCGATCCCTTTCTGCCGTACTCCTTCCTAGACATTTTCTTCGTTCCTTCCTAAATGGAGCACTCTGCATTTATCCTTTTTAAACTTTATCCTGTTTATCTCAGACCATTTCTTCAAATTGACCAGATCATTTTGAATTATGACCCTCTCCACCAGAGCAGTTGCAACCCCTCCCAGCTTGGTATCATCTGCAAACTTAATAAGTGTACTCTTTATGCCGATATCTAAATAGTTGATGAAAATATTGAATAGAGCTGGTCCGAAAACAGACCCCTGCGGAACCCCACTTGTTATACCTTTCCAGCAGGATTGTGGACCATTAATAACTACTCTCTGAGAACGGTTATCCAGCCAGTTATGCATCCTCCTTATGGGACCCTCAGAGGTTCCTAGAGCCTGGTTTCCAGCCTGACCCTGAGCATCTACACCACAGTTTAGCAGCCCCTTAGCTCAAGCTCCTTAGCCTGAGCCTGCTGGCACAGGACGGGGTTTTTGCGCAAAAAGGAAACATCCACACTGCTTCTTTTGCGCAAAAAACCCTTGCACAAAAAGAAACAGCAGAAAATATGCAAATGAAATCACAAATCATGCAACTGAGTCCCTCATTAGCATATTTTCTGCTGCAAAAACTTGTAGGTATTTAATAGCGGAGTAGACAGACTCCAAGAAAACTGGGGTTGCTCAGCACTTTCCAAGACCTGCCCAGTCTCTTGAAGTTCCAGGCCAATGAACGGGAGACACATTGATAAATATTCTCTGCCCATGTCTGCAGCGTCTCAGTCTGTCCCTGTGCAGCACGGACGGGCACTGACCTGCTATGGAAACCGCTGACTCTCTCTCCTGGTTGAGTTGGGGGTTCCTGACACGGCAGGACACTTTCTGGATGGACACATCTGTTAGAACTATGGCAGACTGTGTCTGAAACAGGCCACCAGCTGCTTGGGTGCTGCTTTCTGAGGCTGATGGTAAGAGCTGCCCCTGCTGGTCTCTCCACTCAGTCTCAGGCTGTGGGTACCATCCAGATGATTGACACACCAGCCGGATCCCTCCATCCTGATATCCCTCCACAGAGATGTCAAGATCAGAGCCCAAGTCTACAGAAGAAATAAAAGGAACTTGTGATAATCCCACAGTTCCCAGTAACAACCCAAACGTTTTATCACCCTGTTAGCTACATACATTTCCTGTGAACTAGCAAGCAAATGTGAGTCCATGAGTGTGGCTGGTCAGTTAATCTGGCCAAATTCATATCTGATATCTAGTACATTTAATTTTTATGTCCGGGCTTTTCTATGTATAAACTTGCTACAGTTTAGTGAAACTGATTTAGTTTAAGTGCAAATCTACATGTGCACACTCTTAAATCAAGAAGGAATTTATTTAAGCTAAATAAATATAAGACATTTCCAAACTCACTTAGAAGTGTTCACACAGAGGTTCTTTGAAACCAGTGCACATGTATGTGTAGATAAAACTTAAATTAATTCTCAGATATAAACCCATGTTTTAGGGGATTTCATGTTGCTTGGCAGTGCCCTGTGCCCTTTCAGAATAAATAACTGAATAACAGAAAATGGATACAAGTGATCAGAAGTGCCCAAGCTACTGAAGCTATATCTAGACTGCAGGCTTCTTTCGGAAGAAGCTTTTCTGGAAGAGATGTTCCACAAAAACTTCTTCTAAAAGAGAGCGTCCAAACTGCCAAAGCACATCAAAAATGCGATCTGCTTTTTCGAAAGATAGCATCCACACTGAATGGACACTATCTCACATTTAAGCTGTGATTATTATGGATGGAGTGGCCACCAGGACACCTGTGTGTTTTCCTCTTTCCTCTTCTTTTGAAAGAATTCCCTCTTCCCTGTCCACACACGCCTTTTTCCAAAAGAGCTCTTTGGAAAAAGGCTTCCTCCTCGTAGAAAGAGGTTTACCAATGCTGGAAAAACCCTCTATTCTTTTGATTTTTTTTGAAAGAACATGATTGCAGTGTAGACATAAGTGAAGTTTTTTCAGAAAAACTGTAGTATAGACATCCCCAGAGTCCTCTTCCAGAAGGGCAGGAGTCACAAGGCTTTGGTCTGATAGACTCATGGGAAATTACCAAGAGGCACGAACAAGATTGATGTTAAAAGGCCTAAGGTGAAGATTATATGCAACCCCACAGATCCCATGCCCCATGTTTTTGTTGCTGTTCTTCTTAAACAGTCGACTGATTTCAGATAGTGAGAGATTAGTTGGGAAACAAAGGGAAAAGTCCGTGATCCGTTGCAGCATGCTCAGTAGGGCATCTCTTAGGGTGGGGGCCACTTAGGGGGACCATTCCCAAATACAGTTAAAGCTATTTTGTCCAGCATGATGGGGGAATCGGGAGTACCGGTAGCTGAAAAATGCCCTTTAACTAAGAGAAAAGGTGTTTGGGTGTGTGAGGGGTTATGGGGTTGGGGTGGAGTGTAGAGTGCAGGCTCTAGGAGGGAACCTGAGTGCTGGAGAGGGTTTGAGGCAGGGGTTTGGGAGTGGAAAGGGTGGCAGCGTGCCAGATCCTGGGGCATTCAACTCAGCTGGCTCTCTTCAAGTGGCACCCTATCGTGGCTACTCCAAGGTGGAGGCATGGCAAATGGCTCCATACACTTCCCCCATCCCATCTTGAGTGCCAACTTCACATCTCCCATTGACTGGGAACCACAGACAATGGGAGCTGCGGGAGTGGCATCTTTGGGCAGAGGTAATGCATTGATCCTCCTGGCTGCCCCTCCACTTAATAGTATCCAGGGGAGATCTGCTACACAGGAACTTGGCCCATGGCTCCTCAAGTCTGAATATAGATGTTGTGCTTGGCATCTCCCATTTTATATTGTGCTATCACTGGGCCCGGGGGTCCCTGGGTTGACTGTAATTTGTTTTACCAGTGTTCCCATATTTCCCCCCCTGTTATTTTTTTATCTTCATCCCTCGTTAAATAAATATTTTCCTTTCCCCTATTCACTGATCTATTCCCATGTGCGTGTGTTTACATAGACGAGATTTGGAACAGGTACCATAGAAGTGAAAGGGGGTTACCCCAATGTAACAAAGTACTTCCCAGAGCAGAATTACGGCTAGTGCCTTCCCAAATGCAGTGAGCAGCAAAGCTTGAGCTCCTGAAACCAAAGAAATACAAAATAACAGCAGACTCTGCCTGAGCCCTGCCATCTGGACTCTGCCTCCTGGCCTGGCATTAGGCAGTGCCTGGGCATGGTTCAGTGGAAGTGGTGCCAAACTAAACAGGCATGAGGAAAGTGTCCTTGCTGGTGTTGTGTTTCTCGGGTTTCGATTCCAGCATCCATCTGCCTGCCCTCCCATGGCATTCCCTATGTTTGGAATCACTGGCGTGACTGGGGCAGGATTTCATTCAAGCAGGGCTGGCAGAACTGTCACTGCAATACAAGGAGAGGGATCACATAGGTCTCATTTTAACAATACATAGGTGGTGTTAACAGATGTGCACAGAGCTGGTGCAATTAGTGTAAGGAGGATCAGTCATTGTCTGGGCCATGGTGTGCACACAAAAGCTGAAATAACCACAACATGCTCATATCCCCTTTTTATTGGGATTTGTGCATCTTCTTAATCCCTTGCTTTAATGTAGGGTCTCTTAACTTTTCCAGACAAGTGTACCCCTTTCAGAAATCAGATTTCTCATTTGTACCTCCTCAAGTTGCACTTTAGTTAAAAACTACTTGCTTATAAAATCAGACATAGCCATTTAAAAGTGTCACAGCCACTAGCACTGACAAATACTGACTTCTAATTTTTATCAGATAATTATAAAATAAATCAGTTGGAATATAAAGATTGAACTTACATTTCAGTGTACAGCATATAGAGCAGTGTAAGCAAGTTATTGTCTGTATGTAATTTTAATTTGCATTGACTTTGCTGATGCTTTTTATGCAGCCTACTAGCAGAATTTCCCAGTGTTGCCTGGCTCCTTCACAGCAGGGGGCTAGTGTGTGTGTGCAGGACTCAGGGCAGGGCCTTGGGGATGTGAAGGGTGGGTACAGGGGGCTGGGAGTGGGGAGTATGTGAGAGAGTGAGAGTTTGGGGGTGAGGAAGGGCTCAGGGCAGGGGGCTTCACCTGGCATGGGCCTTTTCTCTCCCCCCAGCTCCACCCCAGCCACCAGGCTGTTTTTTCTCCCTCAGCCCCTCCCGGCCCCCAGGGACATTTTCTCCCTCCTAACCCCCCACCCCTTCAGTCACCAGGGGGCTTTTTTATCCCTCTCTCTGGTGCTGTGGCCAAGGACTGGGCGGGGGGGGGGAGATTTGGGGCAGGGGAGCTACTTACTGGTGTGCTAGCAGGTAAGAGGACAGAGCCCAGCCCCTGCTCACCACTCACTTGGTGGTACGTCTGTCCCCAGTGGCTAGCTCTCCCCTGCGGGCTCACTGCCCTCAGTGGCCACTCTCATATCGAGCCCTTCCAAACAGCAGCCCCTCCCTTTGCCTGTTATGGGAAACTGTCCTTTTCCTGGGGCTTCCGGTTGTCTTAGCACAACCAAACCCTGTCCTTGCTTTACAGTCGGAGAAGAGGAAACTGCCTCCCAAATGTGGTCCTCGCTCTTACCGTTTAGGAAGAGTTCTTGAACAAACGGACACACAAACAGATGCACACTAAAATCTATATATTGATTGTAAAACTAGGCATGAGTTCGTGTACCCCCTGGAAGATCTCTGCATACCACATGGGCGTATGTATTACTGGTTGAGAACCATTGCTCTAATGACCTCACATTTAGCCTAATAGCCCTACCCCAGGTTCCAATGAGTCACAAACATTTTCAAGGGAATCTGCATATGAGTGTGAATTTTAGAGCCCTTAGGAAAAAAAAACCCCTGTTGTTAAGAACTAAACTAGAATAAGTCTCAACCAGAGAAGACCAACTATAATGAGAAAAATCAGGTCTCGTCTCACAGTGACTCCTCTGATTCCTCTTCAACCTCTGTTGAACATGTCAACATATCACAACGAGTTACTGACCTGCCACCCGTAGTTCCAGTAAAGCTTCTTCATAAGAGACACTGGACTGAAAAAGACACGTGTACTGCCCGTGGTCAGAGGGTTGGACGTCGTATATTCTTAAGGAAACTCTCCCAATGGTGATGTCATCTTTCAAGAGCTCAGTTCTCCCTTGATATTCCAGCATCTGCTCCCCAAACTGATCCTGCCCGTCGCGGTACAGGTGCACGACTGCAGAGTACTTGGTTCGGAACCACCTCACCTCCATGTTCTCAGCGCTTATCCTGGGGGAGAGGTGGAAGGGCAGGACGGCCACCCCTCCTAGGGAGGCAGTGACTGGGCGGTCAGGTCCCCTCACTGTGAACTGTGCTGTGACATGTACAATGAAAAATGGAAGTTGAATCAGCAATGGGTTAGGGGTGGCGTTAGCTCAGCAATAACACGCACAGTACGAGAGCACCCTGCATTAGAAGAGTGTCCTAGCTATGTCTGTGAGCACAGAGAGTCACAGGCTTGGGGTAACTACAGCTCTATCCTCTTCTATGGCATGCTCAGGGAAGGTCTTCTTAAGGCCTCTGGAATGTGGGACGTTACCAAGGGATCTCACAAAATTGGGTGACTGGGGACCACAAAGGCAGACAGTGTAGATAAATGCAAAGTAATGCACCTGGCAAAATATAATCCCAAGTATACATACAAAATGATGGGGTCTAAACTAACTGTTACCCCTCCAGAAAGTGATCTTGGAGTCACTGTGGATCGTTCTCTGCAAGCATCCACTCAGTGGGCAGCGGTAGTTAAAAAAGCAAATAGAAAGTTAGAAATTGTTAGGAAAGTAATAGAGAATACGCCAGAGAACATCATATCGCCTCTGTATAAAACCATGGTACGCCTACATCTTGAATACTGCATACAAATCTGGTCACCCATCTAAAAAATGATCTGCTGGATTTGGAAAAGGTACAGAAAGGGCGATAGAAAGGATTAAGGGTAAAAGGAACAGCTTCATATGAAGAGAGAGTAAAAAGACTGGGACTTCTCAGCCTGGAAGAGAGATGACTAAAGGGGGCATGTTCAAGGTCTACTAAATCATGAATGGTGCGGAAAACCTAAGGAAATGTTATTTACTTCATTACATCCCACAATAAGGTCACCCATAGAAATCTATAGGCAGCAGATTTAAAACAAGCAAAATGAATTATTTCTTCACAGTGAAGCTGTGGGACTCTTTGCCAGGGATGGTGGAAAGGTCCAGATTATAACAGGCTTCTGACATGGGTGACAGGTAACAGAGGCAAGGGAAGGCCTTCCCTAAAAGACCAGGGTAGATCTCCTCATGCTCTCTCTGGCTGGGAAGGCTGGGGCCACATGGCTGCCCAGCTGTCCAGGAAGACTGAAGATGTGGCACTGCTGCCCAGATCGTCCAGGGGCTGTGTGGCTGCTCCAGGGGCCAGAGTGGAGCCAAAGCCATGTGGTTGCCTGGCTGCTCCTGGGGCCAGAGCAGAGCCAGGACCATGCAGCTGCTTGGCTGGCTAGGAAGGTTGGAGATGGGGCTGCAGTGCAGCTGCCTGGATGCTCTAGTGGGAGATGACCATCTATTCTGGAGCAGATGGGGCTGTGGTGTGGCTGCCTGGCTGCTCCAGGTGAGCTGGGGATACAGCCTGGCTGTCTGGCTGCTCTGGGAACTGGAGCAATGCTGGGGGAGAGCTGGAGCTGCTGTCTCTTCTGGGGGCTGGAGCAGGACTGGGGGTGGGAAGGAGCCAGGGCCAAGTGGCTGTCCAGTGCAGAGGGAAGGGGGAAGCTCTAGCTTTGGGCAATGGGGTTCAAGAGCAAAGTCCATCAGTGGCTACTAGCCGGGATGGGCAGGGAGGGTGTCCTGAGCCTCTGTTTGCAGGATGCTGGGAATGGGCGACAGGGGGTGGGTCACTTGGGGATTCCCTGCTCTGTTCATTCCCTCTAGGACACCTGCATTGGCCACTGTGGGCAGACAGGACACTGGGCTAGAGGGGCCTTTAGTCTGACCCAACTTGGCCATTCAGTGTGTGTGTGTGGGGGGGATGATGGTGGGACGGGGGGGGGGGAGGAGCAGGAACTGGTGCCTGTGGGGAGCTGACTTAAAAGCCAGTTCCCCCCCAGCACCATCTCCATGGTGCCACCTCACCCCCCCCCGCCCTCCCCACACACACACTGCTGCATCTATCAGACCGTCCACCCCTCGAGCCAGTCTTTCCTTGTCTAATCAGTTTAAGCAATTCTCTGCAGGGGTGGTGTGACGGAGCGCCGGGCTCCGCACTGGGGCTACCCCGGCCCCTCAGTACAAGGGAAGGGACGGGGACACGCCACAAAAACCCGGCCAGGGAACATAGGGGAGTGCAGTGGCCGTAAGCGCAGGGATGCCAGATTATGGTGTCACGCAGCACGCCCCGCTGAGTGCGAGGGGGTGGGGCAAGAGCGTCCGGGGGCGTGGCAGCCTCAGCTGGCGTTGCGCCACCAGTTTTAAAAGCCGGCTGGCTCCTGGAGGAGCATTGCAGGAGGAATACCGCCTCATTCGATTTAGGGCTTTAAATCAGAAGCCCGTTTCACTGCTGCATGTAGACGCGGGCAGTTACTTCGGGCTAGTCAATTTCTAAAATGGCGACCGGCCGGGAACATGCAAATCAAGCGTGGGATATTTAAATCCCGGGCTTGATTTGCAATTCCGGTCGCCCTCATTAGCCTCCCTAGATTGATCTAGGGGGCTAGTGTAGACATACGCTTCCAAAGGGAATGGGGTAACCCTCCCCCATGGCGTAGATTACAATCTATAGGCCACAAATGCATATATAACATGTATAGATGCTGTTTATAAAGGGGGCACAAAAATACACAGAACATTCATACAGTGCATTTTGACAGTCACACACATGCCAGGTGTAATTCCAATACTTGTCACACAGAGTGCATATGTGAGTGTTAGACACAGTTCCTGTGATGGACTCTCCCCCATGCCTTATGAAAATTGGCTTGTGAATATGGACATGCATAACTCAGATATGCTTTATGCAAAATGGCTCATGTAACATCAGTTTCAATCTGCTGAATGTGTATATTCTATTTTTGTGAATGCATCCTTTTGGTATATGAAATCAGAAATATGAAGTGTGAATCTGTTTATGGGCTAAATGGACTAATGAGGGCCCTTACCGGTGCTGTGAAAACTTAATGACTCAGGCTTCGGCTACACTGCAAGAAATTCCAGCAAAAACTATGCTAACGAGGGACTCATTTGCATGAGTCATGATCTCATTAGCATATTTTCTGCCATTTCTTTTTGTGCCAGGGGTTTTTGTACAAAAAGAAACAGTGTGGACAGGGGGTTTTTTTGTGCAAAACCTCGTTTTACGCAAGATCCTTATGCCTGTCCCAGAGATGGAAAGATGGATTTATTTGGGGGCAGGTTGGTCCCATTTGGGAGTTGGTTCCTTGCTGAGACATAGAACTGCATCCTCCCAGGGTAAGTCTAGACTACATGGCTCTGTTGCCAGAGCCATGTAGATTAGTTTACTAGACAGACCCAAATGAAGCCGCGATTTAAATAATCGCGGCTTCATTTACATGAAAATGGCTGCCACGCTGTGCCGGGGATCAGCTGTCCTGGCACAGCGGAGCAGTCTAGACGCGCCGCAGTCAACAGGGAAGCCTCTGTCGACCGCTCCGTTATGCCTCATGAAACAAGGTTTACCGGTGCGGTCGACAGAGGCTTCCCTGTCGACCGCGGCGCGTCTAGGCTGTCCCGCTGTGCCGGGACAACTGATCCCCAGCACAGCACGGCAGCCATTTTCATGTAAATGAAGCTGCGATTATTTAAATCACGGCTTCATTTGAGTATGTCTAGTAAACTAATCTACATGGCTCTGGCGACAGAGCCATGTAGTCTAGACATACTCCCAGAGTTGAAGCGGTTCAGCTTCTGCATTGCTCTGGGTGGGGGGGATGGTTACCCTGACTCTATGCCTTGTTTGGGGGAGACCAGAGCATCATGACCCAGCAGGAGAGGGTGGTGGGGAGCCCCAGAAGGCAGGAAGGTGGGTGTCAATGGCATGATCAGTACACCAGTGAGACAATCACACTCTGTCACAGTCCCTATTATCTCTGAATAGGACTGGACACATCTCATGGACACCCTGAGGATAAAGGCATGGGGGGCCTGCTCCAACACAGGGGCCTCCTCATCTGCAGTGAGGATGATGTAAAATCTGGCAAGGTGTGATGAAAGGAAAGCAGATGATCATCAGGCTTGATGGATTTCAAGGAAAAGTCAGAGGTCAGATAATAGAGAGGGAGAAGGAGGCAGATAAAAATGAAGGAAGCAGAGAACCAGTCACTGTGGAACAGCACAGGGTTGAGGGTGGGTGGGGGAACCTCAGCGCTAAGACTGAGCATTCAGAGAGAGCTGGTTACATCAGCAGGATGCAAACACAGCAGGCAGAGCCAAAATGCCTGAGTGGCTGTGGAGGAAGCCCCGGGGTGGAGTGAAACTCCAGAAGGGGGTCACAGAAGGCACAGAAAGAAGAAGCCAGCAAATAGCCTCACATCTGCACTGTAAGATGAGGTCTAGTTCTCATCTCATCACGTGTGTCTAGTGCCGTACGAACAATCTGGGGGTTCCTTCTAAAGTGGAGAGTCTGGGATTCAAGACCCCTTCATGGCTGAAAAGTCTGATTTGTGATGCACACGGTCTCTCTATGCACTGTCTAGTGTCCTTCTAAATAGTTTCTCAGCCCTTTGGTGGGGGTCACTGTGTTCTGCTTTTTAGAAGCTGCCAGAATCAGCCAGTCCCAGTCTATACTAGGGAGTTATATTAATATAACCCCCTTATTTCAAAATAATAAGCAGAGTGTCCACACTACCAAGCCTGTTATTTTGAAATCTGTTCTCCTGCTTTCCTCTGGGAATAATGCTCATTTCAAAATAGTTATTTTGAAATAGTGTTAGTGGGGATGTTCCTTTCCTGCTATTTCAAAGAGCTTCCCAGGGCCTTAAGTTGAGGTAGTGCATCCACAATAACGGATCCTCCCTCGCACTAATTGTGAGGCTTCCCCATAGCATGGACATGCTAGTTCCACTTTGATATTTCGGGAGTTATTATTTCAAATTTAGCTATTTAAAAATAGTTTCATAGTGTAGACGTGCCCCCGAGCAGTGGGGTGGATGTAGTATCCAGGACTAACATTATGGGGCAGATAGTAATGATGGTTACTGGGGACCCAGCTGTGCCCTGTGGTTTCTCCATGTTGGTGGCAGGTTGAGCAGACATGATTTACACAAGACAAGGCAGTGACAGGAGATGAAGGGGTATTACCAGCCATAGCAACAGCGACAAACCCAGCGAGGAGGCCGGAGCGCCTACCTGAGGCCAGCCTGAGAACCTGCAGAGCGAGGCAGAGCGCGAGGTAGCCGGGCAGAGCCGAGCTCACTGCGGAGCCGGGGGAGAATGAGGGAACCTTCCCCATCATCATCGCTGGGCCTGGGGAACAGGAGGAAAAACAAACCGGACAATGTGTAAAGGGGATGCCGTGACAGCGCCAGAGCTGTCTGACTTTCGCTGCCCTGGCCCATGGCTCAGTTATGTTTCCATTACCACACTTCCCCATATTCATAAGCTGAGGGCAGAGGGGCCATTAGACCATCTAGTCTGTTACTGAAGATACTCACAGACACCGTTCAGCCCTGAAGGGGTCAAACAAATCCCCTGCAGGGCTCTGGCTTCCTTGAAATTGCTGCCGGGAACCGTGGAGAAAGCCAGGGATCGCTGGTTCTCAAAGGCCTAGTGTCTGCACCACTGAAGCCAGGGAATCGCCTCCGTGCAATGGTGTGGGTCGTGGGGTCCAGCACAATAAAGGGTCACTCCCAAGGCCTGGATGAAGGCCAAGCACAGACCAGACCTTGTGAATCCTTGCCAGAAAAATCACCTTTCACTCTTCTCTTTTCTAGACTGAACCGACTAACCTGCAGTCTCCTACTAGGTGGCAGTTGCTCCAGCCCCTAAATCGTTTTGTGTATGTGATGAATTGGAAGCAATGACCTTAAGCTGGAAGACATGAACTGAGCCAGGGAGCAGGGCAGGGAGAATCCAGCGACATCCACGCCTAGGGAAGGACTAAAGCTTAAAACAACAGAGATGTGAGCATCCCACCTCATTCAAACAGGCCCTGCAAATAATCACGCTAGTCCTGTAGGAAATGTTTAGTCAGATGCAACCAGGTTATTTTATTTTATTTTGGCCTTTGTTGGACTTTTCTGTGCTGAACATTTGTAATTGGCCCCCTTACACTGTAACTTTCCAAACTGAATCCCAAGAAACCAATTCTCTGTTTTAATCTTTCTTTTTTCAGTTACTCTGTAACACCCAGCAACAAAGTAATGTTTCACCAAGTGTATTTTCGATGTTTCATTAATAAAAATCACCTTTTTAAGACCATGATCTGATTCCTGTGTCCTAGAGGCAGGAGGTTCTGAGTGTACGTTCCTAAGACTGCAAGCGAAACTACTAAGAGAAATTACAGTTTTCTATCTCTCTCCAGAGGGAGGATTAAAGAACACGGGAGTACCCCACAGGAAGAAATTCCAAAATGCCTCTTCCTGGGTTCTCAAGCAGTTTTTGCATTTGGTGGTGGCAGCAAAACCAGTCCAAGGCCAAAGAATCTGTGACCTTAGGGAGTTTTTAACACAACCTTTAGTGACAGGTACTTTAAAGTCTCTTTCAGACCCTCACCTGCACTTGGGTTGCTGGAGTGGAGGACAGCCTTGACAATGACTCTTTTCTGCAGAATCTGGGATATTTTGGGTGCAATCCAGACCAGTCAGGGAGTGTGTCACCACCTGCACATACAGGAGTTAGGGTCAATGGGGCTTGTGCTTTTAAATCCATGTTCCCTGTGAGCTGACTGCTCAGGAGAGATTCCAAAGCTGCCCAGCTGATTAGCAGAGCACCCACAGCTAGACTGTGTGTTTCTCTTGGTGGTCTACATCCGCACATGCTTCAGTGCATGTAAAAATTAATTCTGCACATGGATGGAAAAAATCCACAGATGGATGAAAAAGATTAGAGGAAATGTTACCTAAATCCCTTATGAGCTTTAGAAATTCTCCCCTCACTATATCAATTGCACTTAATCTGGTCCCTAACGTGTTTCCCTTCCATTTTTCACCGTCTGGCTCCGGATCTTCACAGCAGCGAACGGATAGTGAAACACCCGCATGCCCAGCAGTGCCCCCTGGACAGGCTGCAAATGGCGCTTGGTTCCCACAGTGGCTAGTGCAGAGCAGCGAGCAAAGGAGAACTTGGGCGTGACCAGACAGGTCTCTGAATCCATGGGAGCATTTCTACAGCCACTGCTGTGTTCCCAGTGGGACAGTGACACTTCATCCCCAAATCCCTTTCATAGTAGCAGTGCCCCTGCCTCACCAGCACCAAGAGCCAGGAACTTGGCAGAGAGCAGAGCTGCAGGCTGTGCCGAGTGACCCCTACCTGTAGAGTCCTGCGGAGCCGTGCCTGAGCCATTCCAGTCTCTCCAGAGGGTTTGCTGGCACCCAGAGCCACTCTCGCTAGGCAGAGCTCCCAGGCATGGCTCCCCTTTCCCAGACTGCAGAATCCATCCCACTGGATGGGTCTGTAGCCACAGGGGGTAACACCAGCCCACCCCTGCACTCTGCAGGGCGTTAGCACGTTTATATGAAATGGAAGCGCTGTCCTGTCTTGGCACATCCACCAGCTTCAAAACCGAAAGCAGAAAAGGGGCTGGGACCTTCCTGTGACTGGATCCATCTCATAGGATGGTTGTGGCACAAAGATCAAATTCCTTTGACACACCCACAGGGCTAGTGAGAGGGCAACTGACTCGTCCAAGGGCTTTGGCCATCCCACCCGTGATTACCAAGTAGAGACCCTGGAACCCGGCTCTGCAGCAATTGCTGAATTCTGCAGCCAAAGGATTGAGGAACAGGGTGTAATAAAGGACATAATATTTATGTAACACCTCTTGCCCAGAATTCCTGCTGCACGAGAAGCACCTGGAAATTCCTCTCACCATCTGCTGTAGGATTCATGAAACATGCTTGGGGGGGGGGGGGGGTGGAATGGGACATGGCCACAGAGACTTCCGAGCCCCATTTGCATGGGATCAGGAAACCACCCCAATGCAAAAGTTTGCTGTGAGAGCGGACCTGGGCATGGGGACATGAGTCACCCCCGCATTTGGTAACTTTTCTTAACCCCAGTTTGTGCTGAAAGGCTCCTTGACTCGGGAGGCAGGAATTGCTGTAACCTTCAGACTTTACACAATGAATCATGTGGGTAGCACCATAAAACGTTCCCTTATTGGGGCAACGGTTGCTGGATGGCCAGACACACATTAACTAGCTCTTTCATTCTTAAGAAGAGAAGGAAGGAAAGCTAGAAAATGGCATGTAACACTGAACAGTGTAGCAATAGGGGCAGATACTGGCTCACACAGGGAACAGGGATAATGGTTCAGAGCCCCTCCAAGGACAACCTCTCATCCTGCCCTAATCATCCTACTCCTGCTGCACCCACCCATCTGCCCCATATGTCCCTTCTAGTATCCCAGCCTTCTCTTCCCATCTTAGCCTTTTCCCTTCTTCTGCCTGGCAGATCCAGCTTCAAAGTACCCCCAGGCTGTGAGTCTGTTCCTGATGCTGGGAGAAGGAGTCAACACTCCTCAGCTAGATCAAGCCTGGGCAAAATATGACCCACAGGCTGTATCTGGCCTGGTAGGCCACTGGATCCTGCCCGCAGATGCTGCCTCGCACCCCACATGCTGCTCAGAAACACTTTAAAAGCTGAGCCCAGAGGGGAGGGGGGAAGCTTTAGGAGTTGCTCCCACACCAAGCACAATCCTATTGACTGGCTTCTGGCCAGAAAGTGGCCATTGGGCACTGCCTGTTTCAATAACAGGCAGCCATGAAGCACAAGGGGCTTGTAGTTATTCACAGAACATGTGGATGCAGCCTGTGTGGGGGTAGGGCAGGAAGGGAGGCTGATTCAGGAATATGCTGGGGATGCTGGCTGGTAAGTTTCCTGGCCAGAGCCTGCTTCTGGCACCACAGACCCTCATTTCTCCAACCTTCTGCCCCCCCACTCCACATATCCAAATTCTCTGCCCCACTCCTGTACCCATATCTCCTCCCAGATCTGGCACCCCAATACCCCAGGTCACAATCCCCTCTTCCCTAGATCACAGCCCAAACCCCTACATCCCCTCCTGTACCCCAATTCCCTGCCTGAGGTCACAATCCAACCCCCTGTACCCCAGTCTAGCACCCCAGATTACAACTGCCTCCATCACTCAAATTCCCTCCCTTACCCCAAGCTCCCTTCTGCACGAAATCCTCCAGACCCTGCACCTCCTCCATTAATATCATGGGAGAATATAGCCCTCAACCACTTTCCAAATTCTTGGAGTGCCCCCCCCCCCAAAATTATCACCCACCACTGAGCTAGATGCTTCAAGCCTGTGAATCCCAGTCCCATTTTCATGGGGTGAAAACATCAACTTGATTGATGTCAATAGAGCTGCAGCTGGGACCCATGTGTGGACCCTCCCATGTGATTGCCAGTGACTCAATATCCCACATGGTGTCAGAGAGATATCGGGGAAAACTCAAGTCTGTTTACCCCAAACTTTCCTCCCTCTCCTAAGACAGAACAAGGCTTTGAAACTTGGTTACTAAATGGGGCTGCATAACAGTCCAGTGTATGCAAGTTACTCCTCAATGTAGAAATAATCTGATTACCAAGCATGAAGACAAGAGACCATCACCAGCAGCTATTTCTTCCAGTGCCTGATAAATAATTAGCCTGATTGATCTGTCCCCACCCGTGTGTCAAGAAACACTCTGACTGAACTTTCCTCCCAGTCTGGGTCATTTATGACCCAATGAAAATTTATGACCCTGTTTAATGGTGGGAGAGAGGAGCAGGTGGTAAGAGAGCTACAAGCATGGAAAGCTGTAAAAGATGAATATACTCTGACAAATATACTTTGTGACTGGGAGTCAGAGGGGGCTGCATAACACACATTCACCAGGGAGTTACAAGTGCCCTGAGGGAATTTTTCTATTTTTTCAAGAGAAACTGTATTCTCTTTACACAGAGAAAGTATCCTATAAACATTAATTAAAACAAAGCACAAACCCAATAACCTGTACGTTTAATGGGATGCCCATCACACATTCATTAGAAAGTTACAAGTGCACTGAGGGGATTTTTCTGCTTCTTCCCTACAACCATCATACTATGATGAATTCATGACCCATATTTTCTACTAGCAGATTTACCAAGTGTTGCTCAGCTCATTAAATCAATTAAGGATTTTTTGGGAGAAGGGAGAAATAAAAGGAAAATGTACATGTTTTATTTAAATAATTGTATTTTTCAAAAATACCATGTTATTTTTAGGAAGTTAACTCTTATTTCAGATTTTGATAAAAAGGGGATTATTAAAATTTATCCATTTCTTTTTTTAGTAAAAAAAAATTAGTTTGATTTAGCCAAAACAGAGCACTATTCCAAATGTCTCAATTTCATCTCTTTTTTTGTAAGGTTTATTGAGAAGTAATCGTATTTCGAATTCATCCTATTTTTCTGGCTGATCTTAGTTCAATGTCTTTCAACATTTGCTCAGTTATGTCAATTTTGAGGCCTGCACTACTCCAAATTTCTGTTTTATCTCTGTTCTGTAAGGTTTATTGAAAAGCAATCCTATTTTAGCTCCATCCTATTTTTCTGGCTCATCTTGGTTCAGTCCAAGGGTGCAAGTAATTTAGATTTCATATAGGTACTGTCATATTGCGACCCCATTGGGGGGGCATACGGCAGGAAGTTGGAGGGTGGCGTTTGGGATATCTTTCTTACAGGTATTGTTGTAAGTGTGGGGTGGAGTGCAGGGGGGCTCAGGCAAGGGAATGGGGAGGGTCAGAGTGTATGGGAACTCAGGGGTTGGATATGTGGGGGTGCAGGAGTCAGGGCCAGGCTTGGGAGTGTGGGGGGCTTAAGGCAGAAAGCTGTGGGTATTTGGATGCAGGAATCAGGGTTAGCGGTGAAGAGGGGCTCTGGGTAAGGGGGCCTTTGAAGGACCCCACTAGATATGCACCTCCCAATTTGACAGTGAACCATTTGTAATTATTCTGACTATGTTTTTTCAATCAGTTGTGCACCCACTTCAAAGTAATTTAATCTGAAACACATTTCCCTATCACAGAATCATAGTTCCATAGGGCTGGAAGAGACCTCAGAAGGTCATCGAGTCCAGCCCCCTGCTCTAGGCAGGACCAATCCCAACTAACTCAACGCAGCCAGGGCTTTGTCAAGCCGAGACTTAAAAAGCTCTTGGGATGGAGACTCCACTACTTCCCTAGGTAACCCATTCCAGTGCTTCACCACCCTCCCAGTGAAATAGTTTTTACTAATATCCAACCTGGACCACTCCCACCACAACTTGAGACCGTTGCTCCTTGTTCTGCCATCCGTCACTACTGAGAACAGCCTTTCTCCATCCTCTTTGGAACCTCCCTTCAGGAAGTTGAAGGCTGCTCTCAAATCCCCCCTCACTCTTCTCTTCTGCAGACTAAACAGACCCAACTCCCTCAGCCTCTCCTCATAGGTCATATGCTCCAGCCCCCTCATCATTTTCGTTGCTCTCCACGGGACCCTGGCCAATGCGTCCACATCCTTTTTGTAGTGGGGGGCCCAGAACTGGACACAATACTCCAGATGTGGCCTCACCAGAGCCGAATAAAGGGAAATAATCACATCTCTGGATCTGCTGGCAATGTTCCTCTTAATGCAACCTAATATGCCATTAGCCCTTTTGGCTACAAGGGCACATTGTTGACTCATATCCAGCTTCTCATCAACTGTAACCCCCAGGTCCTTTTCTGCAGAACTAATACTTAGCTGGTTGGTCCCCAGCCTGTAACAATGCTTGGGATTTTTCTGTCCCAAGTGCAGGACTCTGCACTTGTCCTTGTTGAACCTCATCAGATTTCTTGTAGCCCAATACTCCAATTTGTCTAAGTCACTCTGGACCCTATCTCTGCCCTCCAGCATATCTACCTCTCTCCCTAGCTTAATGTCATCTGCAAACTTGCTGAGGGTGCAATCCATCCCTTCATCCAGGTCATTAATAAAGATATTGAACAAAACCGGTCCTAGAACCGAACCTTGGGGCACTCCACTAGAAACCGACCGCCAACCTGACATCGAGCCGTTGATCACTACCCGCTGGGCCCAGCCTTCTAGCCAGCTTTCTATCCATCTTACCATCCATTTATCCAATCCACATTCACTTAACTTTCTGGCAAGAATATTGTGGGAGACCGTATCAAAAGCCTTGCTAAAGTCAAGGTATATCACATCCACTGACTTTCTCATGTCCACAGAGTCAGTTACCTCATCATAGAAGTAGATCAGATGGGTCAGGCATGACTTGCCCTTCGTGAATCCATGCTGACTATTCCTGATCACTTTCCTCTCTTCCAAGTGCCTCAAAATGGATTCCTTAAGGATCCCTTCAATGATTTTTCCAGGAACTGAGGTAAGACTGACTGGCCCATAGTTTCCTGGATCGTCCTTTTTCCCTTTTTTGAAGCTGGGCACTACATTTGCCTTTTTCCAATCATCCGGGATCTCTCCCGATCTCCACGACTTTTCAAAGATAATGGCCAAAGGCTCCTCAATGACATTTGCCAACTCCCCAGTACCCTCGGATGCATTAAGTCCGGACCCATGGATTTGTGCACATTTAGCTTTTCTAAATAGTTCCTAACCTGTTCTTTACCCACCAAGGGCTGTCCATCTTCATCCCATCTTGCATCACTTAGCGCATTAGTCTGGGAGCCAACCTTGTCCGTGAATACAGAGGCAAAGAAAGCATTGAGTACTTCAGCTTTCCCCACATCATCTGTCACTAGGTTACCTCCTTCATCCAGTAGGGGCCGCACACCCTCTCTGATCACCTTCTTCTTGTTAACATGCCTGTAGAAACCTTTCTTGTTATCCTTCACATCCTTTGCCAGTCGCAATTCCACTTGCGCTTTCGCCTTCCTAATAACCCCCCGGCTATACATTTATACCCCTGCCTGGTCATTTGTCCAAGTTTCCACTTTCTGTAAGCTTCCTTTTTGTGCTTAAGTTCACCACGTATTTCCCCTGTAACCCAATCTGGTCTTCTATCATGTTTGCTTCTCTTGCTACGCATCAGGATGGTTTCTTTCTGTGCTTACAATAAGGCTTGTTTAAAATACTGCCAGCTCTCCTGGACTCCTTTCCCCTTCATGTTAGCATCCCAGGGAATCCTGCCCATCAGTTCTCTGAGGGAGTCAAAGTCTGCTTTTCTGAAGTCCAAGATGTGTATTGTACTACTCTCTTTTCTTCCTTTCGTCAGGATCCTGAAATCTACCATCTCATGATCACTGCTTCCCAGGTTGTCACCCACCTCTACTTCCCCTATTAGCTCCTCCCTGTTTGTGAGCAGAAGGTCAAGCTGTGCACGGCCCCGGGTTGGATCCTTCATTACTTGTACCAAGAAGTTATCCCCAACATTCTCCAAAAACTTCCTGGATTGCCTGTATACTGCCGTATTGGTTTCCCAACAGATGTCAGCGTGATTAAAGTCCCCCATGAGAACCAGGGCCTGAGATCTGGAAGCTTCTCTCAGTTGTCCGGAGAAAGCCTCATCTCCCTCATCCACCTGATTCAGTGGCCTGTAGTAGACACCAACCACAACATCACTGCTGTTGTTTGCACCTCTAGCCTTAACCCACAGACTCTCAACAGGTTTTTCTCCCTCTATATACTGGAGTTCAGAGCAATCATAGTGCTCTCTTACGTACAGTGCAACTCCTCCTCCTTTTCTCCTCCTTTCCTCCCTAGTTTGCTTATATCAAAATGTCATGTGTTAGTGGTCAGATGCCGTACTGAAATCAGGACATCTTTTCTGCTCCTTCTCTCCATTCACTATGCCAGGAGCCCTGTCAAAGGAGGAAAATTAGATTGGCTTGGCCTGTCTTGTTCTTGAAAAATCCATGTTGTCTGTAACAAAGAGAGTCAGACTCTGAGAGGCAAACAGAAAAGGTTTCTCCCAAGATGCCAGGGGGAAGATATTGCTGGGATGGTTGGGGAAGTGGCTCAGGGAAAGGCACCTATATGGTGGGGATAAGGGCAAGAGCCCCACAACTAGCTGCTACCTTGGGTCGCTGGGCCGGAACCCAGAGTCAGTGAGTGGGACTGGATTCCCCTCACCCCTCTTCATGTGCAGTGGGCTGCCACTGGGGGCAGGGGATGGGAAAGAGGAACTTTTGGAATGTAAAAGGGTTTTTCCCCTCCAAACTAGTGACTGGCCAGTGATGAAAAGGGCTCATTAAGTGGGGTACCCTTGCCTCTAAAAGAACCAAGAGGCTATGGGAGGATCACTTTGAACCTCTGAGGCATCTTAACATCTGCCAGGAAATGCAGGACTTGGGGGCACTAGCAGAGCTCTGCCACATTATCAACTTATTTTCTTCTTGGTGCTTACAAGTTGATTTACTCAATTATCTTTCTGGGTACTAAAGTTAGTGGACTGGTCAATAATCCCCTGCATTGTCCCTGTGTTTTGCTTTCACAAGAAAACTCATCAGTTACCCCCAGTCTTTAGCTGAGAGTCGGTTCAGGGCCTCACCCTTCCATGCCTCTCACAATCAGGAAGTGGGAGACTTTCCTTCCTTCACCAGGGGATGGAAGCCATGGAGAACAGTGCAGAGCTGAGCGTCACCTGCCAAAGCGAGTGGGTCAGCTCCAAATCTGTCACTCACGGGCATTGCTGGGGAGGTTTCTTTATGAGGACTTTGATCCTTGCTGGTTACTCAACATATGACCAGGATTCCTGTTCCGATAACGTCCCAGCCACCTGGTTACTTTCATTTCTGACACGGGTGGGAGCGGCAGAAACAGGCAGCGATTCCATTCAGTGAAAAACGCAGCAAATCAGCACCAGACAGAAATGAACTGGACAAAGTCAAGCTGCTGGCCTGTGGGACTCTGGTGCTGAATGGACAAAGCTGCCTCAGCAAAGGGAGGTTTCACAGAGAAGAGGAATTCTCCCTAGGGGATGGCCGTGGATGGTAGGGAACCTGAGAGCTTTCCAGGAGCCCTGACAAGGCGTGGAAGTGCCTCTGCAGGATACAACAGGTAAGAGGGGCTTCTATCCCAGGAACTACAGGCTAGTTTGATATTTCCTTGTCCACGCACTCAAATGAGCTACCAGTGTCACAAGACCCCTCTCTCAGGTTTGTCAGGGATAAACTGTTGCTCTCCTGCTGCAGAACCACCCACACAATGATCGGTGTGGCTTTGGTTCTGGTAACAGCACAGTTAGCCCATTCCAATCACACAATGGGGCAGAGTCTCCGCTCCACAGAGTTTCTGACCTAAAGACTGAGGGGAGGTTTTTGCCTTGGCTAGTTCATTGCACTTAGCAGAGCCAGGGACTGCAACAGGGCTCATTTGCTTTTGCTGTTTTGCTGTGAGCTGTAGTTAGTGAATAGCTTCCGCACAGGATGTTTTTGGCAGTGGGTGGCTCCCTTCCCTTAACACTGGCTGGCTTCGTAAGAGGATTTAGGTACCTGCCACAGTACCTAAAACAAATCCCAGTCAGGACACACTGGGATTCACAAAAACCTGCTCATCTGTGGCCAAACCCAGCAATGCCTGCAGACACTTATTTTTCCAAGCCTTTTCCCTACTTTGAGGGTCATACATGCTCAAAGGGTCAGTCACTCCCTACCCCAACCTAGGGGTAAAGACACCCCAAATCTGCAGTCAAGTCAGCTGACATGGAGCAAAGTGGGTTCAAAGCACTCCTCATTCTCTGAAAGATGAGTGGGAGGGGGTAGTGGCAGATTCCCATCTCAGGCTATGTCTAGACTGCATTGCTTTTCCAGGATACCAGAGTTATCCTGGAAAAGCCATGCCGCATCCAAGTAACGCGTCTGCTTTTTCAAAAAATTTCAAGAAAGTGGACATGCTCATTCACCATCACTGTAAACCTTGTTCTAAGAGGAATAAGGGATGTTTCGAAAGAGCACTTTCTTTTGCAATTTGGTGCCATGTAGACGTGCCAAATTTCAAAAAACCTTCTTTTGAAAGAAAATTGGAAGAAGATACACAAATTGCATCCCACAATTCATGTATCTTTTTCTGATTTAACATTGCAATGTAGATCTAGTCTCAGTTTCAGCCCTCAAAATGTTAGGAGAACAAAGAAGCCCATGAATATCTGTGCAGAAGCTATTCAATAACTACAGCTCACATCACACAGCAAAACAGCAAAAGCAAACGAGCTCTGTTACAGTCCCTGCCTCTGCTGAAGTGCAATGGACTAGCCAAGGGAAAAACCTCCCCTCAGTCTTTAGGTCAGAAACTCTGTGGAGCAGAGACTCTGCCCCATTGTGTGATTGGAATGGGCTAACTGTGCTGAAAACTGTTATCATGTCCCCTCTCAGTCTTCTCTTTTCCAAACTAAACAAGCCCAATTCCTTCAGCCTTCCTTCATAGCTCATGGTCTCTAGAGCTTGCATCATTCTTGTTGCTCTTCTCTGGACCTTCTCCAATTTCTCCACATTTTTCTTGAAATACGGTGCCCAGAACTGGACACAGTACTCCAATTGAGGCCTAACCAGCGCAGAGCAGAGGAGAAGAATGACTTCTCATGTCTTGCTCACAACACACCTGTTAATGCAGCCCAGAATCATGTTTGCTTTTTTTGCAGCAGTGTCACACTGTTGGTTCATATTTAGCTTGTGGTCCACTATAACCCCTAGATCCCTTTCTGCCGGACTCTTTCCTAGACAGTCGCTTCCCGTTCTGTGTGTATGAGACTGATTTTTCCTTCCTAAGTGGAGCACTTTGCATTTGTCTTTATTAAACTTCATCCTGTTTACCTCCGACCATTTCTCCAATTTGTCCAGATCATTTTGAATTATGACCCTGTCCTTCAAAGCAGTTGCAACCCCTCCCAGCTTGGGATCCTCTGCAAACTTAATAAGTGTCCTCACTATGCTAATATCTACATCACTGATTAAGATATTGAACAGAAACTGTCCCAAAAATGATCCCTAAAGAACCCTTTCAGCAAGACTGTGAACCATGATAGTAGTTCAGCATGATAACTACTCTTTGGGAATGGTTATCAGCTGTCAGCATGTAGATGGTAGTGGGTGGAGGAGCTGAGCTGGGCCAGGAAGGAGGGGAGCATGGCAGTGAGTCAGGGCAGGAAGGGTTCACTCCACTCACCTGGCCTGGCTATCTCTGCACAGGCTGTGGGGGACTGGTCCAGGCCAGCAGCCAAGGGGCTCTGGTGAGCTGGCAGAGTTGTGTGGAGCAATCAGGTTTTGTCCAGGGAATGTGCCCCCTTGACACACTGGGTTCAGTGGGGCACTATTTTATAATCCTAAGGGTGGCCCTGGTTAGGAGAGAGGCACCTTAGAGCAATTCCCTAAGCAGCCTGCTGCTGGGACAAGTTGCCAGATCTCAGAGCCCAGATCCCACCATGTGCTGGGCTTGCGTTTCTGCCACAGTGAGATGGGAAGTGAGGATCAGCGGGGGATGTTAAATTGTGGTTAATTGACTAGTTGATAGACACTTCCACATTCCTCCTTTGAAATGTACAAGAGCCCTCAATGGGGCTCTTGTACATTTCAAAGGAGGAATGCAGAATTCCGCATATAGCCCAGCGCCAGAGGGAAGTCCCACTGACTCTGGGCTGCGTGAGGGTGCCTGCTTTGAAATGCATGAGAGTCCCCAGCTGGGGCTCTTGTGCATTTCAAAGCCATGGAGCCTGGGATCAGTGGGGGACTCAGAGTCCCATGCTGACCCCAGACTCCATGCTGCGCTGTATGCTGATAAGAGCCCGGGATCAGCTGGGGAATCCCCAGCTGACCCCTGGCTCCATGGCAGCTGCCCCTTTGAAATGCATGGAGGCAGCCACTTTGAAGTTCCCCTTCTCCTCCTCTCCCCCCATTTGCTGCCTCTATCTGATGTGGGAATCGACTAGTCAACTAGTCAACTGACTATCTGATAAGCATTTGCTTATTGGTAGTCAAATAATCGACTAGTCTTTAATATCCCTAGGATCAGCGCCAGAGACAGGAGCTGAATTTTATATCTGTGTTGGTCTTGTCTCTCCCCTTCTTTGTGTGTTTGTCTTGTTTTGTCTTCAAACAACACTGGACTTTATTGACATGAGCAAGAACAGAGTCAGCCCCTCTCGACTAACAGCTTCTCTTTTCCCCAAACAGCAGTTATTCCCGTGTATACTGTGGTGTCAGTCCCTGGGCATTAGCATGTCAAGGGGGTGATGAAGAATCTTTTATTAGACCAATTTCTGTCGGTAGAGAGACAAGCTTTCAAGCCACACAGAACTGTTCTTCAGTTCCCCATCCTCATTACAATATAGACAGTCCCCGACTTACAAACGGGTTACGTTCCAAACACCTGGTCATAAACTCGATTTGTTCATAAGTCGGAAATACCCTTATACAGCTGCCTGCGCTGTTCAAAAAACTAAATGTACATGGTTCTCAACTCTAAAATATTATAATAGGGTTAATGGGAGGTTGGTTGTAAGTACAGATGGTCGTAAGTCGATGTGTTCATAAGTCGGGGACCACCTGTAATGTACTGCCATCTAAAAGACTGTTAAGTAACGGTCTCTCCAGCAAAAGAGAAGAGAAACAGGGATATTGTTAAATGAAAGTCTAATTTAGTATTTTATATTCAAATGCTTTAACTGTTTTATTGAAGACATCAAAAAAGAAGGAAAAAGATTGAAAATGTTTGTTATGGTGCATTTGCTAAAGTGCTAAGCAGGGAGAGGTCTCTGTAGCCCAGCCCTTTTAACATTGAATTGCTAGACAGTGACGGGCTCATGTTAAGACCTTTGGCTCTTTGGGCCCCGATGGGTACATCGACACAGCAAAAAGACATGCAGCAGTAAGTTTCTGAGTTTGGGTCAACAGAAAGTGCAGACATATCCTATATGGCAGCGGAATTAATACAACACTCTTCTTCCAGAGGATTGCCATGTTGCTGTTGAACCAGTGCACTGCCAAAGTGAGCTAACAGAAACAAGCCACTCCTGCTCCAGAATTACTGTGTCCACATATGGATTTATTTCCCAGGGCTGCTGTAGCACAGGTGCAGCTTCAAGGGGCAAGTGCCAGTACAGATGAGCTGCTCTTAGCCCCAGTGATGTTTGACCCTGCTCAGAACTAGCGCAAACTAGAGCTCTGGGGAGAATCCCTTCCCAACTCCACTCATTGCACAGCAGCATGATTCTGGTGCCAGTCACTTAACGTCTGATTTTGTTTCTTTCTTCTGTGCCCAGACCCAGCGACGATGATGGGGAAGATTCCCTCATTCTCCCCTGGCTCTGCAACGAGCTCTGCTCTGCCGGGATACCTCATGCTCTGCCTTGCTCTGCAAGTTCACAGACTGGCCTCAGGTACGAGTATGGCCTCCTCATTGGGTTTGCTGCCTGTTCTCACATAAAACACCCACAGCCGGCAGCCTGTGTATCTACTGGTGGTGCACATCTGCACATGCCTTGTGCACATCATAAAATTTATTCGGCACATGGTTGTGAAACTTTAGTATTTTTATGTCTGGTTTTGTAAGCAAGTTGTTTTCAAGTGAGGCGACACTTGAGGGTAGGCAAGACAAATCAGACTCCTGACAGAGGTACTGGAATGGTTGAGAGCCACCCGTCTATCCGGTTTTTACATCGCAGTGCAAGGTGTGGCTGGACTGGCCGGTGGAGACATTTGCTGGAGCAGCTGGGTGGAGCTGTGGCTGTGCTGGGAGGAGATCTGGGTCTGAGCTTCCCCAAACATGTGATGAAAGGAGAGAGATCTGTGTGTGTGCTTTGAGGGATCCTGCATCCCTCCCTTCAGCACTGAGCTGTGAGGTTGCATCAGTAGCAGGGCTGGAGGGGCAGGGGCTGGGGCAGGGGGGAAACTCAGTGCTGAGAGCAGAACTGCTTTCTGGAAGGATCTGAGGGCTTGTGTCCACTACACAGTGGATTGACACTGCAGTGACTGATCCATCAGCAAATGATTTCTTTAGATGCAATAAATCAATCTCCAAGCACTCTCCCATTGACTCTGGCACTCCATCAGGGTGAGAAAAGTGGGTGGAGTCAACAGAAAAACATCAGCACCAACTTCACCACATGGAAGACACCATGGTTAGTAGGTCTAAGTATGTTGACTTCAGCTAATGCTGTTCATGTAACTGAAGTTGCATATTTTAGATAATTGGGGGTGTAGTGTAGACTAGGCCTCAGATACCTCTGAGAACCTTAGCTCTGCATTAGCAAAGAATTTTTCAGTGACTTTCCTAGTGTCTGGAACAGAAAGAGGACTCTGTAGTAGACATTACTGGCAATTAGGCAGTTGTAGTTCTCACTTGGGTTTGCAGTTGATACATGACTGTGGCTAGATACCAACCCCAAACCCTAGGGTTGATATAGTGCTTGTCAGTAGAGCTCAAGGCACTTTATTCATTATCCCCATTTTACAGATGGGGAAATTTAGGTGCAGAGCAGTGAAAAGACTTTCCCAAGGTCACTCAGGAAGCATGCGGGCTGCTCTTCCCCTCCCCAAACAGCTGATGTGCTCCCTGAAACGCCGAGTCTGTCATGCCGCTGGGGACTTCCTTCCTGTGCTTGCTGCATGTACAGGGGAGTGTGGGGCAGAGTAGGAGTCCCAGGACGGCGCCAGCTTCAACTTCTCAAGAAGCACACAGCTGTTGTGTGAAGCAGAGGAAGAGCGCGCACTTCCTGAGAAGTTGGAGCTGACACAGTCCCGGGACTCCTACTTCTCCCGCCACTTCCCCACTTGAAGGAAGCACAGGAAGGAAGTCCCCAGAGGTATAACAGACCTGACTGTTCAGGAAGTGCGCTGGCTGTTTGGAGAGAGGAAGAGCAGCCTGCGTACTTCCTGAGACCCCAGGCCTGGTACACAGCTGTGGGATCCCCAGGTACTGGCCGAGTTGTCCCTGTCACCTCCCCCTGACCAGACCCCCATGAGTACCCTGCCCCAGCCCCTACCAGCACCCTGCCTCCTGCCCCCACCAGCACGCTGCCTCCAGCACCTTGCCCCAGATCCCTGCCTCCTGCACCAGTCACCACCAGCACCCTGTGTCCTGTCCAAACCCTCACCAGTACCCTTCCCTCTGGCCAGACACCATGCAGCATGTTGCTCCTGCCCCCTTCCCAGGCCCCCACCAGCACCCTGCCCCTTGGCCAGACCCCCACCAGGATATAAGGGGTGTCCTGAAGGGAAGCAGTGTGGGCTCTGGCATGGCTTAGGGGATAGGGCATTTGCTTGATGAGCAGAGGGTGGTAACCTCCAGACTCCCACCTGGCCTCTGCCTAGGGCCCCCTGGTCTCCCAGCCAGACCCTAGCAGCACCCTGCTCCTGTCCCCTCCCTCCTGGCCAGACCCCCCCTGTCCCCCCAGCTTGCTCTTGTACCCCACCTCCCACCCAGATTCTGCACCCCATCCCTATCTCACTCATTGACAGCTCTGTCCTGTACACTGGACCCATCATTTTTGGCCCCACCTCAGAGTGTAGAGGGGCCCACAAATTCCACTAACCCTGGAACCTGGAAAAGCTAATCTAACCTGGGGCTTGAGTGCCAGGGGAGTGAGGTGTCTCAGTTGGGGCCATATCAGTGAGGCTTGGGTTTTTTTTTTTTTTTATTTTTCTGTGGGTCAGTGACCCCTGACTTAAAATATGTTCCCCACCCTTCTTGTAAATAAAGTCAACACTGAAACATTTTGTTTTGGACATAATATTTTATTTTAAAATGAAGCCTGGCCAACAAAACCCCAATTGGGGCCAAGCCCTCATCTGGCCACAGCATCATAACACTCCTGCACCCCCCTACAACCCCAAAACCTGAGCCCATCGTATACCAGAACCCCCTGTCTTGAGCCTCTCACATCCCCAGTCTTCTGCCACAACACTCCTGCATCATCCACACACTGCAAATCTGTGTCCTGAGCCCCTCAGATACCCAACCCAAACTCCTGCACCCTTATATCCACAAGCCTATGGTTTGCTGAGCACCCCAACCCTCCACTTGAGCCCAACACTCTTCAGCTTGGAGCCCCCTCCCTGAGCCAGCATCCTCTTCTCCACGTTCTCCTGCATCCAAATTCCCTCCCAGATCGTGCACGTCTCACCCCTTCCCACATCCAAATCCTGCATTCCCACCCCAGAGCTTGCACCTCCTGTCTGAACTCAGTGAGAGTGAGCAAGGGCTGGGGACAGCAAATGATGGAGGGTGGGGGGAATGGAGAGGGCAGGGCCTCAAAGAAGGGGTGGGGTCTTGGGGAAGGGATGGGGTAGATCTTGGCTTTCCCTGACATTTAAAAAGTGACCTTGGGTGTAAAAAGGTTGGAGTCTACTGCTCCAAGCACTCTCCCATTGAGTCTGGCATTCCATGAGGGTGAAAAGAGTGGGTGGAGTCAACAAGAAAGCATCAGCACCAACTTAACCTCATGGAAGACACTGCGGTTAGTAGGTCTAAGTATGTTGACTTCAGCTAATGCTGTTTACGTAGCTGAAGTTGCATATTTTAGATTGAGGGGTGTATAGTATAGACTAGACCTCAGATACCTCTGAGTACCTTACCTCTGCATTAGCAAAGAGTTTTTCAGTGACTTTCCTAGTGTCTGGAACAGAAAGAGGACTCTGTAGTAGACATTAGTAGCAATTAGGCAGTTGTAGTTCTCACTTAGGTTTGCAGTTGATACATGACTGTGGCTAGCCACCAACCCTGAGCCCTAGGGTCGATATAGTGCTTCTAGTCAGTAGAGCTCAAGGAACTGTTTTCATTATCCCCATTTTACAGATGGGGAAACTGAGGCACAGAGAAGTGAAGACACTTTCCCAAGGTCACTCAGCAGGCCAGTGGCAGAGGCAGGACTAGTCCCAGTCCAGTGGCATATACTAGACTAAACAGTTGCTAGGTCATTCCTTCGCATACCTCCCCCAGCCTGTACACTCTGTTACAGTGCAATAGGAGTAATGGGGTTGTGTTTTGAAGGGTTTGGAGTGTGTAGCTGCTAATGGGGTGGGTGGGAGAAACCCGAGATACAGCATCTTGACAGTTCCACCGTTCTTGTGGTGACTGTTAAGTGTGACTTCTTCTCCACCCCTACCCCACCATCTCTCACAACATGTAGCCCCTGCTTCCTCCTCCAACAGTCCAGCGCTCCCTCCCCTTCTCTCACCGTGGGGCCATTACTTAGTGCTGTAGAACCCTTTTATATATAAGATGCTGTTCTGTGCCCTCTCCAGATGGGGTGGACATCCCTGAGCTAGCTCTGATCAAGCTATTGTGCTATGAATGGCAGAGAAGTTACAGGGGCATGAGCAGCCTCCCTGAATATGTATCTAGGCTCCTGGGCAAGATCATATCTGGGGAGCTAACCTGTCCCCCACTCACACCACAACAGCTGCGCTTTCTCACACGAGTTCAATCAAAACTAGGGGGTGCAATTACACCTGCACCTCAGTGTCCCTTGCTCACATAATTGTATCATATGTCTCAGGTTATTTGATGTGTTTCTTAATGCCACAGCTCCTAGAGGCCTTTGTGTGATGGGGAGAGGTCACAGAAGACCTCTTCAGGGGGCTTCCCAGCATGCCAACAAAGTCACTGCCACTTGGCTTCTTACTCCCTGGGGCTTCTCCACTCCCCTGTCCCGCTGGGCCAGCTCACCTGGTTTCCCCAGCCAAGGCACTGATCTGAGATCCCTGGCTTTCCCCCCTACCCCCCGCAAGGAGCAGTACAGACACTGAACCTCTTCAGTCCAAGGAAAACGCAGTTTGGGTCCCAGACTCCTGGGATACCGCTCCCCAAATGGGATAAAATCCCAAATGAATCATTTAACAATGAAAGGGGGAATGTGCACACTGATTGCTCCCCCAGGTAACAATTATTTACACTGGGCTTGACAGTAAATACAAGTGATTTTATTAAATACAAGCAATAGGATTTAAGTGGTTATAAGTGAGAACAGGCAGAGCAAAGTAGGTTACAAATTTAAAATAACAGAAAACGCTTTGCTAATTCTAACACTGAAACCCCAGTACAAAATTATTACAAATTCACCCTAAAATTGTTCTTATTCCAGCTAAGCCTTCAAGCCAGAGAATTTCCTCTTTGGGGTCTCTGATTCACTTTCTTGAGAGTGCTGTGCCAGCCAAACACCAAGAAACTGCTAGCTTCCTGTTGCTGTATAGACATCACCTTTGGAGGGGAATTCTGTTTCTACATTCCACCCTTACATGGAAAATCACAGCTGGTCAGACCCTACCAATGGGGGGGTCACATGACTTTCTGTGTACGTCTACACTACAACACTGTTTTGAAATAACTAGCACTATTCTGAAATAACGTAGTCTGCATCTACACAGCAGGCAGTTATTTTGAAATAGTGTCGAAATACTCTGAAGCTGGAGGACTTCTTACTCCGACTCCTGTAACCCTCATTGTATGAGGAATAAGAGAAGTCGGAGGAAGAGTGCTCTATTTCCAAATAAGTGCTGCGTGGACACTCCCTATTTCAAAATAAATAGACTATTTCAAAATAAGATACGCAATTGACGTAGCTCAATTTGTGTAGCTTATTTCGAGTTAAGCCCTGCAGTGTAGACGTACCCTCTAGGACCTACCCTCTGCTAAGACTTAAGACAAAAGAGACTGTTTACAGTTGACCAAACCTTAAGGCTAACACCCTTGGTGGCTTGCCTTTGCACATTTAAAACCAGAAAGCATTCCATATGCCATATATCTCTAACTTTACACCCAAGAATGATACGTTCACCAAAATAAGATGTGCAGACCCAGACATGAAGATTGATAGGTTACATGAGGGAATTTGTCCCAACCATCTTCAAGTTATGCATATTTGTGTCCATAACTCCATTTCATAAGGCATGGGAAGAGGATCCATCACACCATGATTAGGTGAGAATCTAGGCTTTGGTTTTCTTTGAAAGCAAGCTTCTGTCCCTCCTGGTTACAGATAAGTGCTTGGGTCACATTTCCAAGTAATTTTTAAAGATTCTGAAATCAGAAGGCAGAGAACAGCCCCAATTGTCCACTTACACTCCTGTCTCCCTTGGTTCCTCTCCAATTCAATTTTCTTTTTCCCCTGGCTCATTTCACAGCACAGTTCACAGTGAGCGGACCTGACCATCCAATCGCTGTCTCTCTTGGTGGAGAGGTCGTCCTGCCCTGCCACCTCTCCCCCAGGATGAGCGCTGAGAACATGGAGGTGAGATGGTTCCGGTCCCAGTTCTCTGAGGTCGTGCACCTGTACCGCGACGGGCAGGATCAGTACAGGGAGCAGATGCCAGAATATCAACAAAGAACTGAGCTCTTGAAAGGTGACATCACCACTGGGAGTGTTTCCCTGAGAATACACGACATCCAACCCTCTGACTACGGACAGTACACGTGTCTTGTTCAGTCCAGTGGCTCTTCTGAGGAAGCTTTACTGGAACTACAGATGGCAGGTCAGTAACTTGTTCTGATACTCTGACGTCTTCAACAGGGTAATAAGTGAAGTCCGAAGGCTCATTGTGAGACTTGTCTCATTATAATGAGGCAGTAGCTCTGCTCTGGTTCATAGTTACTCTGGTTTATTGATCAATGGGTTTTTCTTTGGGCTCTATAATCCAGAAACATACTCAGAATGTGTTGAAAATTGCTGCAACACTTTGGAGTTTGGTGGGCTACATTTCAGGTCATCAGAGCAAGGAATTAATGAGATACACAAACACTCCTGAAAAGTCAGGTGATACCAGCATGTGGTGGTTATTACAACTTTTTTGGGCACGCCTGGGGACAATGGTTGAGCCTCCCCACACTAATGTCACCTGCTGGGGTTGATCTCGGCTTGTGTCTGGCACCTAGAAGATAACAGTGGTTGAGACAAAGTCTTGTAGCTCGGGGCCTGGTATAAGATCCTGTGAATCCTAGAATCCCAGGGCTGGAAGTGACCACAGGAGGTCATCAAGTCCAGTCCCCTGCCCAAAGCAGGACCAACCCAACTAAATCATCCCAGCCAGGGCTTTGTCAAGCTGGGACTTAAAAACCTCTAGGGATGGAGATTACACCCCCTTTCTAGATAACCCATCCCACTGCTTCCCCACCCTCCTAGGGAAATAGTTTTTCCTAATCTCCCACTTAGACCTTCCCACTGTAATTAGAGATTATTGCTCCTCATTCTGCCATCTATCCCCACTGAGAACAGCCTCTCTTCAGTCTCTTTGGAACCCCCCTTCAGGAAGTTAAAGGCTGCTATCAAATCCCCCCTCAGTCTTCTCTTTTGAAGACTAAAACAAGCCCAAATCTCCCAGGGTCTGTCTACATTGCATTCCTCCTTCGAGAAAGGAATGCAAATGTACACAAATGAAATTGTAAATGAAGCATAGATTTGAATTTTGCACACTTCATTTGCATAATGGCATCTGGCTGCTTTTCTGAAATACCGTATTTCAAGAAAAAAAACGTGGTCCATACAGGGTTATTTCAAAAAGAAACCCTTTCTTTGGAATAACCCTTAAACCTCATTTTTAAGGAGAAAGGATTATTTCAAAGGAAAGGTTTCTTTTGAAATAATCTCATTTTTTTCTTGAAATATGCTATTGCAGAAAAGCAGCCAGCCACCATTATGCAAATGAAGCTCAGGAAATTCAAATGCATGCTTCATTTGCAATTTCATTTGTCTGCATTTGCATTCCTCTTTTGAAGGAAGAATGCAATATAGATATATTCTCAGCCTCTTCTCATAGGTCATATGCTCCAGCCCCCTCATCATTTTGGTTGCCCCCCACTGGACTTTCCCCAATGCATCCACATCTAGAGTGGGGGACCCAGAACTGGACACAGTACTCCAGATGTGGCCTCCCAGAGCCAAATAAAGGGGAATAATCACTTCTCTGGATCTGCTGGCAATGTTCCTCCTAACGCACCCCAATATGCCATTAGCCTTCTTGGCTACAAAGGCCTTGTACGTAACACATGCTTATTGCCTTGGACAGATGGCCCTTTGTGCTAAGAGATTAGATTCTATGCCTCACAATGTATCTCATGTGAAGTCTGCCCTTCACTTTTTGTTACAGTGGGTGCAACAGTGAGTCTGCTGCCCACTCCACGGGGTCCGGCTCCTTGGCTATCATGCAAAAACATATTAGGGATGAGATGTTCAAGGCGCAAATGCAATCTGCCTGCTGGGACAGGGCGTGATTAAGTGAGCAGAGAAAAATGCTGCTGCAGGAGATGTGAGTGGAGCATGGGGACAGAAAAGGGAACAGGGAATGTGAAGTGAGGATATAGGATACTGGGGAGCTGATGATGTCTGTGGTCAACTCAGAGCCAGATGCAGAGGTACCCCCTCCGGCCCATGCTGATGCACATTCTGTCCTTGCCAAGTTCCATAACTTTGTCTCCCAGAGGCCCTAGAACATGGGAGTGGAGGGGGGTCAAAATCAGGATCAAACTCAAACCTCAGGGACCTGTCCCAGGACAAAAGACTGTCGCTAGAGGCAGTCCTGAAGTGCTGGGGCAGTAGCTAGGGGAGTGGCTGGAAAATGCACCCTATCAGAAGCCGGTCCAGCTGCCTGCCAGCAAAGCTACTCTGTTGGGGGGGGGGGAAGGGCGGAGGTTGCTACACCCTGCGAGAAGCAGTGGCAGAGACACATTTCTTGGTCACTTCTTCCTGCAAGTTGGTGTCCCCGTCAAGTAGTGAAATGTCCGGTGGGGCTTTCCGGGACATTTCACTACTTGATGGGCACTGGGACAGAGCATTTAAAGTCAGGACTGTCCCAGGAACACTGGGACACATGGTCAGCTTATTCCTCCCACCCTGAACTCCTTTTCTGCCCCTGCTTCCTTGTGCTCCCTGAAACCCTTAATCCTATGAGGCTTTTTCAGGCTTGTACACATGCTGCCCCATGTGCTGGGACTGGAGCGGGCCACAGTACAATTTTAAGTACATGGTCTTAAAGAATTGGGCTTGTATAGTTTGGAAAAGAGAAGATTGAGAGGGGACATGAGAGCGGTTTCAGGTATCTAAAAAGATGTCACAGGGAGGAGGGAGGAAAAAAAGTTCTCCTTGGCCTTTGATGATAGAACAAGAAGCAACGGACTTAAACTGCAGCAAGGGAGGTTTAGGTTGGACATTAGGAAAAATGCCCTGCCTGTCAGGGTGGTGAAACACTGGAATAAATTGCCCAGGGAGGTTGTGGAATCTCCATCACTGGAGATATGTAAGAGCAGGCTAGATAGACATTTATCATGGATGATCTAGACTGTTCTTGGTCCTGCCATGAGGGCAGGGGACTGGACTCGATGACTCTCGAGGTCCCTTCTAGTTCTAGTATTCTATGATTCTCCTAAAAAAATCAGAGTATGATCTGGTGTGGGAGACAAGACCCTAACTCATAACTTCCTTCTTTCTTATGTTTGTGCTGCTTAGTTCAGCAATCTGGAATGGTGCAAGGCACTGCCAAGGCAACCTGAAATCTCCGATTACAAGGCTATTGATTTGCAAATGAATTCAAGGCTTGTCTGCACATACAAGGGCACTGGTTTCAATGAACTAGTGCAAATCTCTGTGTGGTCACCTAAATGGGTTTAGGAATGGCTTATAATGATTTAGCTTGAGTCATAAGACTGATCAGATTAAATGAGCAATCATATTCATGGACTTGCATTTGATTACTAGTTTAACAGGAAATGGTTTTTGATAACAGTGTAATAAAGTTTTTGGCTCATTACTGGGAACTGTAAGATTAGCACCAGTTCATTTATTTCTTCTCTAGGGATGGGCTCTGATCCTGACATCTCTGTGGAGGGACATCAGGACAGAGGGGTACGGCTGGTGTGTCGATCATTTGGGTGGCACCCACAACCCAAGGCTGAGTGGAGAGATCAGCAGGGGCAGCTCTTACCAACAGCTTCAGAAAGCAGCTCCCAAGCAGCCGATGGCCTGTTTCAAACAGAGATTGCCACTGTTGTAACAGACGTGTCCAACCAGAAAGTGTCTTGCCATGTCTGGAACCCCCAACTCGGCCAGGGGAGAGAATCAGCAGTTTCCGTAGCAGGTCAGTGCCCGCCTGTGCCACGCAGGGACAGATTGAGATGCTACAGACGTGGGCAGAGAGTATTTATCGTTGCATCGCCTGTTCGTTGGCCTGAACATTCTAGGTGCTGAGCAAGACTTGGAAAGTCCTAAGCAACCTCAGCTCTCTTGGGATCTCTCTACAGCAGGGGTCTCCAACCTTTTTACAGCCAAGATCACTTTTTAAATGTCAGGGCAAGCCAATATCTACCCCATCCCTTCCCCAAGACCCCACCCCTTCCTTGAGGCCCCACCCTCTCTGTTCCCCTCCTCTCCATCACTTGCTATCCCCAGCCCTTACTCACTCGCTGGGTTGAGACAGGAGGTGCTCTGGGATGGGAATGAGGGATTTGGGTGTGGGAAGGGGTGAGAGGTGCAAGCTCTGGGAGAGAATTTGGGTGCAGGAGGAGGCAGAGAAGGGGACGCTGGCTCAGGGAGGGGGCTCCAGGCTGAGGAGTGTTGGGGTCAGGGGGAGGATTGGAGAGCTGAGCCAGCTGCAGGTTTGTGGGGGTGCAGGAGTTTGGGTTGGGTGCATGAGGGGCTCAGGGCAGGGAGGTTGGGAGTTTGATGGGCTCAGGACACAGATTTGTGGTGTGTGGATGGTGCAGGAGTGTTGTGGCAGAAGACTGAGGATGTGGGGGTGCAGGAGTTTGGGGTTGTGAGAGGCTCAGGACAGGGGGTTTCAGTGTATGATGGGCTCAGGTTTGGGGACTAGGGGTGTGTGCAGGAGTGTTATGATGCTGCAGCCAGATGGGGGCTTGTTGGCCAGGCTTCATTTTTAAATAAAATATTATGTCCAACACAAACAGTTTCAGCATTGTCTTTATTTATGAGGGACAGGGAACTTGTTTTGAGTTAGGGGTCATGACCCAGATGGGGCCACACAAGTGAGAAGCAAAAAAAACAATCCCTCCAAAAAAACCCCAAGCCTCACTAATGTGGCCCCAAATGAGACACCTCACTCCCCTGGCACTCCAGCCCCATGGGGAGAGAATAGGTAGGACTGAGGTTTAAGGTCTCAGGCTAGATTAACTCTTCTGGGGTTCCAGGGTTAGTGGAATTTGTGGGCTCCTCTACAATCTGAGGTGGGGCCAAATATGAGGGATCCAGTGTGCAGGAGAGAGCTGCCAGTGAGTGGGATAGGGATTGGGGTGCAGAATCTGGGTGGAAAAAAGGGTACAGGAGCAAGCTGGGGGTAGGTGTCTGTCCAGAAGGGAGGGGGCAGAAGCAGGTTGCTGGTGGGAGCTTGGTAAGGGGGTAAGGGTCAGGGGGCAGGGTGCTGGTAAGGAGCTGGGTAAAAGCAAAGGGTGCTGCTGGTGGGGGCCTGGAAAGGGGGCAGGTGGCAGGATCAGGGTTCTGTATAGCATCTGGCCAGGGGGAAGGGTGCTGGTGAGGGTTTGGGCTGAAAACAGGGTGCTGGTGGGTGCTGGGGCAGGAGGCAGGGTGATGGTCAGGACTGGGCAGGGTACTCATGGGGGTCTGGCCAGGGGAGGGGATAGGGACAGCTCGGCCAATACCTGGGATCCCACAGCTGTGCATGAGGTCTGGGGTCTCAGGAAGAAAGGCAGGTTGCTCTTCCCCTCCCCAAACAGCTGGTGCACATCCTGAAAAGCTGCTATTTCGAAATAGCTCCTCCCCAGAGTCTTTGAAAGTAATTACTCCCCACTGCCTCCTGGGGTTCTAAATCAAGATAGTGCATCCACACTGCCTCAGACTAATTTTGAGACTTCCTTGCAGTGTGGACGGGCTATTTTGAAATAGTTATATCAGGAGTTATTATTCCAAAATTAGTTTTTTTGAAATACCTTTGTAGTGTAGACAGAGCCTAAGGCAAAGAGGCAGACCCCTACTCACCCTGCTCTTTGCAGACTGACTGCAGAGGACCCGGATGCATGCCCCCTGCAGAGTCCCCTAGCCTGTAAGCAGGACCAGGAATTCATCTCCTCAGGATTTCAAGGGTTAGCTAGTAATTTTTACAGTTTTCAATACAGCCCACTAATCATATAACAAAGGATATGTCTACACTAGCCCCCTAGTTCAAACTAGGGAGGCTAACGTAGGCATTCGAAGTTGCAAATGAAGCCCGGGATTTATTTGCATCTTCCCATCCGGGCGCCATTTTTAAATCCCCTTAGTCCGAAGTAACTGCCCGCGGCTACACGCGGCAGTCAAACGTTAACTCAAACTAAGTCCTTAGTTTGAGTTAACTGTTACACTAGGGGGCTAGTGTAGACATACCCAAAGACTCTCTAGTCAGGGTTCAGGAAAGAGGGCTCTGGATGAATTTGGGGGAGGGGAGGCGGCCTAGTAGATTTTGTGCGCTTCAGTCCCATGGGGTGATGGGGGGGGGCTGAAGCACCAGCATGATCTCCCCAATGCTAGGGGGAGCCCCGAGCCTTGAGGGCTGGATCCAGGCAAACTGGGGGCTACCTCTGGCCCCTGGGCTTTAGGTTCCCCACCCTGACTTAGAGGAACCTAGGGACTGCTTGGATTTATGCAGATGGAGGGGGAGATAGAACTGGAAGGGACCTTGAGGGGTCATCGAGTCCAGTCCCCTGCCCTCACAGCAGGACCAAGCACTGTCTAGAGCATCCCTGCCAAGTGTCTGTCCAACCTGCTCTTCAATATCTCCAGGGATGGAGATTCCTCAACCCCCCCTGGGCAATTTATTCCAGTGTTTCACCCCCTTGACAGGCAGGACGTTTTTCCTAATGTCCAACCTAAACCTCCCTTGCTGCAATTTAAGCCCAGTGTTTCTTGTCCTGTCCTCAGTAGCCAATTTTCCCCTCTCTCTCTGTGACACCCTTTTAGATACCTGATAGGTATAGCATAATGGAGTGGCATCCTATCCCAACATGCTTCCTCCCATTAATTAACCATGTTCAGTAGCCAGACAAGAGCTTGGGCTTTCATTGGCCTAATAATAAAGCACAAAGCACTAGGGTTGCCAACTCTCCCAGACCAGACACCATTACTGCAAATGGCATCCAGTCTGGGAGAGTTGGCAACCCTACGAAGCAGCCATGTTAACCAGGCACAGAGACCCGCTGTCAGTGCCCTGCCTTTGTGCTGCGCGTGTTTGCACCCACACGTCAATGGCACTTTCTCTTGCAGAGCTGTTTTTCCCGAAGGACAACCCCTGGACGGTGGCCTTGGCGGTGATTGTGCCTCTCCTGGCTGGTCTCATTGCCCTGGCCAGTTACTGCTACTGGAGGCAGCACCGAGCGAAAGGTGATGTGATTAGAGGGGGGAGGGGAACTCGATGGGGGACCGACGAGATTTAAAACCAAACCAGAAGTAAAGACACAGGGATTAAGGGGTATTTGGCTCAATGTTCAGAGACGTGTCTGCTGTGGGAGCTGGGCTGAGGGTGAAGGGGGAAGCTGAAGAAATTATGATCATGTCTGAACCAAGAACTCTCAAGGGGTTGTGCCCCTTCAGTTCCCAATCACAAGTGAGTCTGAACTGTTCCCTGGGGATCACCAGGGCTCTACTTGAAACACTCTTGTGGGGCGCAGTGAGCTGGGCTTGGGTTTAACATACCCAACTTGGCTGCTTTCAGGGAAACCAGAATGCAAAGTAGGAGAAGAGAGGGGGGATTCTTAGGGCCCGATTCTGCCCCCCAGTCTGGGCTCATGAGCAGGAGCTGTGGCAGGGCAAGGCAGGGGCTGTGCAAATGGAAAGGTTAGCATTTATCTGCACCGAGATTTGCCCTGTCTGAGACCCTGCTACAGGAACAGGGGCAATGTTTAAATTAATGGATACTGAGTGTACAGCCCCCCAAGTCATCTGTGAAAGCCCCGCCCAGAGGGTTTTCTCACCTAAAGGGCTGTGAAAATTATGTAGAAAATTGCAAGTGCAGGGCTCCCCACTCTAAGTCACCTCGCTATACATCAGTTCCGCGCTAAAGCCGTTGACGCTTGTAGGAACTGATGTGTTATAAGTTCTCCCAGTCCCCAGTCTTAAGTTGCCCAGCTGGGCACAGAGGGAGCAGCCAAGGAACTGGATAAAAAAGACCTTCTGCTCCTACCCCCCACTCCCGGCAACGGCCAGGTGAGACAGGAGTGTGACAGGGCCAGGCGGCACAGATGCTGATTGCAGGGATGTTGAGATGGATCAGTCCATGCTGGTTGAGACTCTGTGTCAGTCTGTCAACCTCGCTTCCACAGTTAGACTGTGTCTACAGTGCGCATTGTTGTGCAATAAGATATGCAAATGAGGCACGGGGATGAATATTGCTGTGCCTCATTTGCATACCTAATGAGCCGCCATTCTGTGGCATGGGCTTTTGCGCAAGAAGGAGCTGTCTACACTGACCCTTCTTGCACAAAAAAACCTCTTGCACAGAGCCGTTCTTCCTGAAAATAAGCAGTGAAACGGCTTTGCACAAGAGGGGTTTTTTGCACAAGAAGGAGCAGTGTAGACAGCTCCTTCTTGGGCAAAAGCCTCTTCTGCAAAAATGGTAGCTCATTAGGTACGCAAATGAGGCATGGCAATATTCATCCTTGTGCCTCGTTTGCATATCTTATTGCACAACAATGCACAGTGTAGACACAGCCTTATAGCCCAGGTACATTAATAGCAGGAACCACACAACAAACACGACTGTGCCATCTCACCTCTCACCCTTTTCTCTCCCTCTAGAGACCCTGCAATCTGCCCTGGACAGCGAGAAAGGTCAGTGGCGGGGCCCGTCACATTGGCTGGCCGCGGAGCACTCCCCGTTAACGCGGCTGGGTGACATCTCGCCAGCCATTATGAACTAATCACTGCCACAATTTCCCAAGGGAGGGCAATGGGCAGTGGGTGGAGCCCCCCTTTTAGGGAAGTTACCCCAACCTCTACCTCTTCCACCTGCACATCCCCCCATAGCCAGAGCTCTGAGACCCCCCTGTGCCTGGAGGAGCTTCAAGCATCTCAATTGGAGGAGCCCTGTGCCAGCTAAAGCTCTAAACGCCAGCCCCTGATACCAGCCCAGAGCTGCCCCAGACACCTGCAGCTGTTCTGTGCCTCCCCTCCCCAGTCCCCAAGCTGCCTGGGGGAAAACGTCTCTTGGATCTGCCCTGTTTTGCTAGGCCCCGCTGTGCAGGTTCCAGATAGCTGAGAAGGTGGCATGTGCTGATCAGCTTCCTGGGGTCACTAATGCCCCGGGGTCCCCTGGCCTTTGCCCCAGTCCTGGGAGAACAGTGAGGAACCCAGGAAGTGACAAGCACAAGCCATCTCCTCAGCCACCTGCAACCTGCCTGGGGCATAATAATCCACCAACTTCCCCCACAGCCCGCCAAGCGCGGGTCCAATGGCTGCGGCAGAGCAAGGGGAAACTGAGCCAGCCCTGGCCTGTTGTACCTGCCGCTCATGCCCAGGGCCTTGGTGTGTCCTCTGGCCCTGGCCGTCGGGCAGTTCGTAAATCAAGCCGGGCTGTTCTTCGAAATCAGGGTTTCCCAGCCTATGGGTCGTGACCCAAATACGGGTCACCACTACATTTCAAAAGGGTCACCAAGTGTCTCCCCAGGTGGCTCTGCCCCCCACTTCCCCCTGTTTTTGAACTGCCCTGGGTCACCAAGTCTTCCTGAATTGTCAAAATGGGTCCCCATCTGGAAAAGGTTGGGAACTGCTGGTCTAAATGCTCTGCTGTGGGAATTACTGTGGGGCAACCCACGGGGCTGTGTTTTACAGGGGGCGGGTGGGGTGATCACAGGGGTCCCCTCTGGCCTTGGAACCCATGAACGGATGAATCACTCCCCCCCTTTTCTCTCTCTAGAGACCCTGCTGTCTGACCGGGACAGAGAGAAAGGTCAGTGCCTGGGCCAGGTACAGTAGCTGACATTAACGTTCTCCCCATGAACACGCCAGGGTGAAATCTCACCTCTCCCTCTTTTCTCCCTCTAGAGGCCCTGCAAGCAGCGATGGAGAGGCAGACAGGTCAGTGCCTGGCACCAGGGGGATGGGTTCAATGTTCCACGTCATGTCCATCGGGTCTGCACAGATCAGCCAATTTGCCTCAGTAAAAAGTCACATTTAATGCCAGTGCAGTCGCTGGTTTCCACCTGGAGCTCAGCTTTAGCAGGTGGAGTTACAGCCTGTGTGACGAGTGATGGGGAGCTATGGGGCTGTTAACAGGCTCTGAAGGGGAAGGGACCATTTAATAAACCCCACAGGAATTACAGAAACAACACCCTGAGCCCAGGGCCCTGAATACACCGGCCCAGCTCAGTCAGTCGTACTGCCAGACTGCGAGTACGTCTGCTGTGCGAACAACCACCCGTGGCAACAACCCGCGGAGCCTGGGTCAGCTGGCTGGAGCTCTCACTGCAGGACTAAATCTAGCAGCATAGTCATTCCTGCTTGGACACGTCTCCTCTCTGGGTGTCAGAGCCCAGGTTCCTGTCTGAGAGGGAACGTCTGTCCTGTGGGAGCCCCCAAGCCTGTCAAGTGGGGCCTGGCCCTGTGTGTGTGTATAGGGCCAAGTGCTGTGGGATGCAGCCGGGTCCTGTGCTGTGCTCTGCTAAAGTGTCTTCTGGACAAATCTTTCACTCCGTTGGTATCCCCAGCGAGGGAGACGCTGCTCTTAGCTTGACGGTCGTGCTTTACATTTTGAGACTCGGCAGTAACTCAGCATGTCTGTTACTTTCCAGCGGAATACGAGGCAGCCAAAGGTAAGGGCAGTTCGACTGGTTCGATTATGAATTAAATAGGCAAAGGAGCCCTTAGAGCTGTGTCTGCAAGGACATGTGAGTGCCAAAAGAACTGTGTTACCGAGACAGGTACCCCACATGCCATGGGAAAATCCAGCTGTTAGCCAAACAAAAAATGGATGGGAAATGTTGGCACTGAAATCTGAATATTAACGGTTTGATATTTCACAGCCGGGACCCCAGGAAATAGCACTAAAAGGCAAACCACCCTCACTCCCTGACACCAGAGACGCCCTGTAGCAAGAACCACAAGTATTTTATAGGACTAGGGCCCACCCCTCTGAGCTGTCCATGGACATTCGCCTGCACCCCTAGTGTCCTTGGAGCAGGATTTCGCCCTCTTGCCTGACACACACCATTGCGCTGGATCAGGCGCAGGGTCTGATTGCACTGAAGCCCCATGGATCCCTGGGGGAGGGTTTGCAGGATCCAAAGTCATAACTAGCAGTTAGGAGCCCAATCCTGCTGTCCTTACTCAGGCTAAATTCCCACTGAAACCAGTGTCAGGGGAGGGGGGTTCAGAACTGGGCAGTTTGGCTATTGAGAATCTCTCCTATTGATTCATTTCTCTTCTTTTTTCCCTTTTCTCCCCCTCTCATTCCCTTGGACCCTCCGGCAGAGCTGGGTAAGCCCCGTTTCTGGTTTGTTTTTCAGAGTGTGTCTTGCTGAGTCTGAATTTCGTTTGTGTAAATTCTTGTGTCTGATTATTTCAGGACTCACCAGAGCCCAAGGATTCGCAGGTAACTAACTCTGCTGCTGCCGCAGTCCCGCCGGCCCTCGCCCCTGGGGTTCTGTCCCTGCTCAGTCCCCATGTTCCCCTCACACCCCAGAGCCTGGGGGGCCCAGGCTGGTAGATTTTGTGTGCTCCAGCCCCATGAGGAGACAGCGGGGAAGGGAGAGGGACGGAGCACGAGCTCGGGCTCCCCAATGCTGAGGGGAGCTCTGAGCCTTGGGCAGGCCAGGGACCACACCTGGCCTGTGGCCTTAGGCTCCCTGCCCCTGGACTAAGGGGAAGGGTAAAATGTCATTGTCTGCAGGAAACGTTCAGGGGTTTGTTTCTTCCCAAACCCTTTAGGGTATCCGCAGGGCAGAGGGGAGGGGAGGTGGCGCTGCTGCACACAGACACTTGTGTAACTACTCCCTTGCTGTTTTATGGCCTCCGGTTTACAGACTGGTCCCTTCCCGGCTGGCCAAGTTTGGCAGAACATCCAGCCACGGAGCTTGTCCAGCTGGATGCGAAGGCAGAGCGGGAGGGGGGGCCGGGGGGAGAGTCGGGTGGCAGGGATCAGGACAGAGCGGCAGGGCCAGGCTAGAGCCAGGAAAGCCAAATGCTCCTTGTGGGTTAGTTCAGACCCTCCCCGCCCTGCCCCCTCCCCATCAGTTGCCCCCAGCCCAGTCGATGGCCACTGGGCCCTGGCAAGGGTCCCAGACAGGAGTCACTCCCTGATGCTCTATGGGGGCCGGGCCCAGGGTCTCCAGCGGGGCCATTGGCAGGGGCAGCAGGTTTGCAGAAATTTTGCCCAGGATGCCCAGAGCTGCCCTCTTCCCCTCCCCCACTCCACCAGCCTAAGGCTTGGGGAGTCTTGGTGGGGGATGGGTGCAGGCTTGGGGGGGGTAAAATGCCCGTGGGGGGGGGCATATGGGATTGCACCTCCCCAGCTCCAGCCTGAGCCGGAAGGTCTGTGCAGCTGCTTTTGTGCTGTAGCAGGAGCCCCACAAACCTCAGTCTGCCCCCCACCGCCTGGTGCTGGGATGCCCTGCCCGGCTGTGTGGCCAGACCTGCCGTGTCTGCAGAGCCGGGTATGAGACCCCCAGCGCGTCTGCCCCAGGGCTGGGCGAGGGGAGACGGGGGGTGGCTGGGGCAGTCGCTAGCTGGGGACACCTGCGCCCCTGGGCTCTGGGAGGGGCTCTGTGGCCAGGGCCCGCGCTGGGAGACGCGGGGGCAGCGTCAGAGGGTCTGTGCTGCTCGCAGGGCCCAGGGGACACGTCGCTCTGGGCAGAGCGTTCAGGCTGGAGCCGAGTCTCCACTGGCAGCCGGGTCTGTGGGCTGAGATCAGGGCTGGGGGGATTTTCCTGGCCAGGGCACGTTTCACAGCCACTCTGGAGTGTCCCAGCTGGTGCCCTGCGCCCGGCCTGCCCGTCACCGTGCGGGGCTGGGGACAGTCCCTCGCTGCCGGTCACTGGGCCTGGGCACCTCAGCTGCTCAGGCAGGTTTGCAGAGGGGCTGGGCAATCGGGTGCTAATGGCTCATCGGCAGAACAATTCGGTTTGGGGGCCAGTGAAACCGTTCCCGGCCCCAGGCTGAGTTTGCTGGCGAGTGTCCATGGGCAGAACCAGGTGCCGCCGCTTCCCTTCCAGCCTGTAGCCCAGGCGTGGCTGCACTGGGGGTTTGCACGGGGGCAGGTGCATCGGTGCAAGGGAACCCGGCTCCCACGGCCTCAGACACTGCTGTGCCGGGGCCGTGCCCCTCCCCTCACTGAGTTATGGGTCAGTAACTGCAGGTCACTGGGGCTGGGGGCTGGACTCTGGGCTCCCAGGTGGGGCCGCCCCACTGTGCTGCAGAGCCAGTCTCACCCCCACGCTCTGCCCAGGGCCCAGGGCCGTGTTTAGACCCGGGGAGCATTGGCAGCAGCAGAGACTGAGGGACCCCACGTCAGACCCCCGGAGCCCAGCGGTTCCAGCCCCCACCTGAGGGGGGACCCGCATTCCCATCCCTGCCCCACCCCTCTGCCCACTGGTATCCACCCCTCCCTCTGCCCTCCTGTCATCTGCCCCTCCACCCAGCCCTCCTGGGGCCTGCCCCTTCCCCACACCCCTCTGCCCCCTGGTATCCACCCCTCCCTCTGCCCTCCTGTCATCTGCCCCTCCACCCCGCCCTCCTGGGGCCTGCCCCTTCCCCACACCCCTCTGCCCCCTGGTATCCACCCCTCCCTCTGCCCTCCTGTCATCTGCCCCTCCACCCAGCCCTCCTGGGGCCTGCCCCTTCCCCACACCCCTCTGCCCCCTGGTATCCACCCCTCCCTCTGCCCTCCTGTCATCTGCCCCTCCACCCAGCCCTCCTGGGGCCTGCCCCTTCCCCACACCCCTCTGCCCCCTGGTATCCACCCCTCCCTCTGCCCTCCTGTCATCTGCCCCTCCACCCAGCCCTCCTGGGGCCTGCCCCTTCCCCACACCCCTCTGCCCCCTGGTATCCACCCCTCCCTCTGCCCTCCTGTCATCTGCCCCTCCACCCAGCCCTCCTGGGGCCTGCCCCCTCCCCACACCCCTCTGCCCCCTGGTATCCACCCCTCCCTCTGCCCTCCTGTCATCTGCCCCTTCACCCAGCCCTCCTGGGGCCTGCCCCTTCCCCACACCCCTCTGCCCCCTGGTATCCACCCCTCCCCCTGCCCTCCTGTCATCGGCCCCTCCACCCAGCCCTCCTGGGGCCTGCCCCTTCCCCACACCCCTCTGCCCCCTGGTATCCACCCCTCCCTCTGCCCTCCTGTCATCTGCCCCTCCACCCAGCCCTCCTGGGGCCTGCCCCTTCCCCACACCCTTCTGCCCCCTGGTATCCACCCCTCCCTCTGCCCTCCTGTCATCTGCCCCTCCACCCAGCCCTCCTGGGGCCTGCCCCTTCGTCACACCCCTCTGCCCCCTGGTATCCACCCCTCCCTCTGCCCTCCTTGTATCTGCCCCTCCACCCAGCCCTCCTGGGGCCTGCCCCTTCCCCACACCCCTCTGCCCCCTGGTATCCACCCCTCCCTCTGCCCTCCTTGTATCTGCCCCTCCACCCAGCCCTCCTGGGGCCTGCCCCTTCCCCACACCCCTCTGCCCCCTGGTATCCACCCCTCCCCCTGCCCTCCTTGTATCTGCCCCTCCACCCAGCCCTCCTGGGGCCTGCCCCTTCCCCACACCCCTCTGCCCCCTGGTATCCACCCCTCCCTCTGCCCTCCTGTCATCTGCCCCTCCACCCACCCTCCTGGGGCCTGCCCCTTCCCCACACCCCTCTGCCCCCTGGTATCCACCCCTCCCTCTGCCCTCCTGTCATCTGCCCCTCCACCCAGCCCTCCTGGGGCCTGCCCCTTCCCCACACCCCTCTGCCCCCTGGTATCCACCCCTCCCCCTGCCCTCCTGTCATCTGCCCCTCCACCCAGCCCTCCTGGGGCCTGCCCCTTCCCCACACCCCTCTGCCCCCTGGTATCCACCCCTCCCCCTGCCCTCCTTGTATCTGCCCCTCCACCCAGCCCTCCTGGGGCCTGCCCCTTCCCCACACCCCTCTGCCCCCTGGTATCACCCCTCCCTCTGCCCTCCTGTCATCTGCCCCTCCACCCAGCCCTCCTGGGGCCTGCCCCTTCCCCACACCCCTCTGCCCCCTGGTATCCACCCCTCCCCTCTGCCCTCCTGTATCTGCCCCTCCACCCAGCCCTCCTGGGGCCTGCCCCTTCCCCCACACCCCTCTGCCCCCTGGTATCCACCCCTCCCCTGCCCTCCTGTCATCTGCCCCTCCACCCAGCCCTCCTGGGGCCTGCCCCTTCCCCACACCCCTCTGCCCCCTGGTATCCACCCCTCCCTCTGCCCTCCTTGTATCTGCCCCTCCACCCAGCCCTCCTGGGGCCTGCCCCCTTCCCCACACCCCTCTGCCCCCTGGTATCCACCCCTCCCTCTGCCCTCCTTGTATCTGCCCCTCCACCCAGCCCTCCTGGGGCCTGCCCCTTCCCCACACCCCTCTGCCCCCTGGTATCCACCCCTCCCTCTGCCCTCCTTGTATCTGCCCCTCCACCCAGCCCTCCTGGGGCCTGCCCCTTCCCCACACCCCTCTGCCCCCTGGTATCCACCCCTCCCTCTGCCCTCCTTGTATCTGCCCCTCCACCCAGCCCTCCTGGGGCCTGCCCCTTCCCCACACCCCTCTGCCCCCTGGTATCCACCCCTCCCTCTGCCCTCCTGTCATCTGCCCCTCCACCCAGCCCTCCTGGGGCCTGCCCCTTCCCCACACCCCTCTGCCCCCTGGTATCCACCCCTCCCCCTGCCCTCCTTGTATCTGCCCCTCCACCCAGCCCTCCTGGGGCCCTGCCCCTTCCCCACACCCCTCTGCCCCCTGGTATCCACCCCTCCCCTGCCCTCCTGTATCTGCCCCTCCACCCAGCCCTCCTGGGGCCTGCCCCTTCCCCACACCCCTCTGCCCCCTGGTATCCACCCCTCCCCTGCCCTCCTTGTATCTGCCCCTCCACCCAGCCCTCCTGGGGCCTGCCCCTTCCCCACACCCCTCTGCCCCCTGGTATCCACCCCTCCCTCCTGCCCTCCTGTATCTGCCCCTCCACCCACCCTCCTGGGGCCTGCCCCTTCCCCACACCCCCTGCCCCCTGGTATCCACCCCTCCCTCTGCCCTCCTGTCATCTGCCCCTCCACCCAGCCCTCCTGGGGCCTGCCCCTTCCCCACACCCCTCTGCCCCCTGGTATCCCCCCCCTCCCCTGCCCTCCTTGTATCTGCCCCTCCACCCACCCTCCTGGGGCCTGCCCC
>CM064345.1:8558911-8582854 GCA_032595735.1 Pelochelys cantorii
CTGGAACCTTTTGTGCTGGCCGTAATGTTTTCCTTTATTTAAAATAAAGTTTGATCAACGAACATGCGACCGTTCAAATGCTTAATGTATGTAATAATTTAAATTAAACTATTCTCCAAAGCTATATTTATGTCATTAGTGGTGAGTGTCCATTAGCAACTGATAGTCCATGGAAAGGTTGGGAGAGGGCAGGGGCTCAACGAAGGGGTGGGGTCTTGGGGAAGGGACAGGATAGATCCTGGCTTGCTCTGACATTTAAAAAGTGACCTTAGGGCATGTGGCACCCTGAGCAGCCTCTGATGTTCCCTGCTTGAGCCCCAGAACCAGCCCTGAGTGACCAGGGGGGGAGCAGCAGGGGAACAGCTCACACATACCAAGGGGCTGGTCATGAGCCCTGCAAGGCAGCAGCAACATCACAAGGGCCTTGTGCAGCACCTCAGCTCATTGGTTGGGAGGCAGTGACCTCACAGAGGGACCATGGCAACAGCCAGGTGGGACAGGCTGCAGGGCTGGGGCCATCTCAGAGACCCCCATGGCCTGGCTGCCTGGAATCTCCTTTGAGAGGTTTCCCCTTGAGGGTCCCATCTGGGAGTGTCTCTGTGGAGATTTCCCCTTTCCCCAGGCTGTAGGGGGCAGGAGCAAGCAGGGGTTGGCACTCAACTTCTGGGAGAAGCAAGATGAAGAGTTACATACAGCCAATGAGGATGGGATTCGAACCCATGCGTGCAGAGCACAATGGATTAGCAGTCCATCACCTTAACCACTCGGCCACCTCATCTGACTTGCAAGAAGTTGCTTCAAACCACCCAAAGTCAGCACTTCAGGGAACCTTTGTGCCACTTGCTGGCTGGCCAGGGACACCCAGGGCGGGAAGGTTTTGGCTTTTCACAATGTTCCCTGGGCTGGTAACAAACCCAAACACCCCCTGGCTACATCTACCCTGCAGGCTTCTTGTGCAAGAACTGTTAGATGCAAGAGTGCGTCCACACTGCCATGTGCTTTTGTGTAAGAACGTGCATGGCAGTGTGCATGCTCTTTTGTGCAAGAAACCCCTGTTGCCCATCCATACTCCCTTCTTGTGCTATTGCACAGGAGGGCTTTTTCCTCATGGGGAGAGGAATAACTCTTGTGCAAGAAGCCCTCTTTTCCTACATTTTCCCATAAATGTACTTGCGCAAGAATGCGCGTGAAGTGTAGATACTCCTCAAGTTTTTGCGCAAGAAGCCTGCGGTGTAGACGTAGCCCCTGGGTGCCCAGAGACGGGCTGGCTAGTCACAGCCTGGCTCGGAGCGCTCTCTGTAATGGGAAGATGTCCATGGAGCAGGCAGATGGCAGCGCACACGGCTCTAGTGGGCCGGGGAAGGAGGCCCAGCATCCGGAGGAGCGTTTCCAGGAGAAGCGTTAACTGACAGTGTCTGTCTCTGGTCTGTTTTTACCGTGTGGTGAGACACTGGCACCCACAGCAGCATGGATGGGGTGGCTGGAGGGAGTGGCTGGCGGGCGGCGGGTAGGAGCAGTGGCAAGTGGCCAACGGAGTGGGTGAGATGCCTCCTGTCCCCAACCCTCCAAGAGACGGAAGTGAGCTCTGAAAACCACCTGTGAGCTCTTATCTGCCCTGAGCAAGGGCAGCAGCTGTGAGTGGGGTAAGGAGAAAGTTTGGGCATGTGAGTGGGACACTTACATTGCTGGACTTACATTGCTTCCATTGCTGGCAAAGGACATTGCTCAATCCACTTGAGCAGGGACTTACTTGTGGGTTGGTTATGAACCCTGCTTGTGCCCAGGGCTGACAAACCTGCCACACAGAATTCACACAGCAAACCAGGCTCTCAGAGCACAGGGGGAGTTTGGGGGCTTGCTGCCTCTCCAATCAGCCTTTTCCTGAACCAGCAGTTCCATGGGTGGCCAGGGGAGGCCTCTTCTGTATCCCACAAGGACGTAGGAGACCAGAACACCCAACTGAGAGAAAAGCAAGACCTTGAGTGGGGCACCTTAAACCACTCAGCTATTCAGATACCTGTGTTGGTACCTTCAACCACACTTTTCTTACATGTGTGAGTTGCTCGGGGAGGCCAAGGGGGCCCCTCTCTTTCCCCACCTAACAGCCGCTCTACAGCACAACTGGGTTTATCCACACTCACCCTCAGCTACCCTTGTGAGGTGTTTTGCAGGGAGCTGACAAGAAGCGGAAGAGGGGAAACCGCTGGCCGGCAGAACCGAGACTTGGGATTCTCCTGTGCCAGGGAGTCTGTGTCAGTGCGCTTGGGGATCCTGAGCTGGGTGGCTCCTGGGCTTGTTGGCTCCATACCAGGGGTGTCTCCTCTGCAGGGCGGTGCTTGTTCCCGGGATTAACGCTTATCCCTGGGACACACTTTGTGCAGGGACCGTTGCTGGTGTTACACTTGGGAGTGAGGAACCTGCCCAAAATAGACACGTATCCACACACCAACCCCCGGGTTCTACGTCCCCAGCCCCCTGCCCTCCTCCGCCATCCCCACACACTGCACTGAGCCTCCCAGCCTGCATCCCCCACACGTAGCTTTCTTACAGATGCTGTTTTATTGCAACCCTCTCACCCCCAGCCTCAGCCCCCCCAGGGGGTAGGCTGTGCTGCCCCACCCCCCAAAGGAGCCCTTGTGTGGCCATGGGCAGAGACCCCACTGGGGGATTGGCCCTGATTGTCAGGCAGCTTGTGATGCTGGCCACAGAGCACACACCACGGGACCTGCAGGGAGGCTGCTCTCAGGGTACCTGGGACTCTGGGCTGGCAGCTGACACTCTGCGCTCCTGGCTTCCCTGCAGCTCTGGGGTCCAGCTCAGGGGTGGGAACCTTTTCTCAGCTGGGCGGCTGCAGACCCACCAAGAAATCAGTTGGGGGCTGAACACAGGTGAGAAGTGGAAAAACAAAACAAAACCCTTATTGACTTGGCCCAGCCAACCCAGGCACTGGCCCAGCTCTGCGCTCCCTTCTACCCCAGCAATCACCATGCTGCAAAGCAGAGAGAGGAGATGTGGGACTGGGTCACCCACAGGGCTCTGTGATGCAATGGAAAGTCTGTTAGACTTCTAAGCTGTGGTGCGTACTGTGGGTCAGCCCAGTTGTTCAAGGATTGTGGGCTCAAATCCTAACAGAGTCACTTTAGCTGCTCACTCATTTCCTGGGCAGCTTTTGCAGAACAGGCCACCCCTTGAATGTGGCCAAAGGAGTCCAGGAGAAGGGAAGAGGCACAGGGCTGCCCCCGGGAGCTACAAGTCTCTGCGCAACACAGAGGCGGCTTCCCCCACTATAGACACAAAGCAGGATTCTCTGGTTCTTGGACCATTCATTGGTTTTTAGCCCTTCACAGCTACAGACTAACAGGGCCCCCCTCTGAAGGGAGAGACTATGTGTCCCCCAGACCTTTTGTTTGCTGTTGCCCAGGTGCAGGACTCAGGTTCTGCAACACTCACAGGCCCCACAGGAGGGGGCTGGTTTGATGCTTCACCCCACGGCTCAGCAACGGGCCCCCCCAACTCCCCCTGTGCTCGGGGAGCCAGGTTTGCTGTGTGAATTCTGTGGGGCAGGTGATGTCAGGCCTGGGCACTGGGATTATTTACCAGTTTCCCTGGCCCTGAGGACCGGGTTATTTCTTTTATACTCACAGCTGTGATGGCCGAGTGGTTAAGGGGTTGGACTAGAAATCCAGTAGGGTCTCCCTGCGCAGGTTCAAATCCTGCTCACAGCGAATTCTGGGTTTTGGCCACACTGAACCACGACAACAAGATATGCAGCCCCTGAGATACTCTCTGCACAATCCCCTTCTGCTCCTTTCAGAGACTGCGTCCAGACTGCAGTGGACGCTCTATTTACAAGGCAGAAGGGATGTGTTGGAAGAAGAGGTTTTTCCAAAATCTGTGGTGCTATGTAGCAGAAGATGGCAGGAGCCAAAGCTATTACTTTTCAGGAAGAACGGCATTGCGCAAGAGGGTTTTTCTTGCACAAGAAGGGGCAGTGTAGACGCTCCTTCTGGTGCAAGAGCCTCTTCTGAAAAAAATGGTGGCTCATTAGGTATGCAAATGAGGCTCGGCATATTCCATGCTTAGCCTCATTTGCATGTTACTCGTGCAAGAAGCTGCGAGTGTGACGGAGGACCTGTGACAGGGGACCTGTCTCCTTCTGCCCCCTCCCTAAGTGCCTGGCACTTATTTTGATTTTAGGGTGCTGTGTAGTCACTGCTGAGGTTCACAAATACAAATAAATGAATAAAATCTGCAGAAGGATTTTGTCCCTCAGCCTCCCACAGAGCTGAACCGCCCCAGCTTTGAAGAAGGAAAGATTTGTGACATGCAAACAACTGAAAGATTTAAAACCCTGTTTCCTAGATAATAGGGAGCAATATGGGCACAAAAAGCAGAATCTTTCATTTCCAGCATAAAGTGTAACAACTATTTCATTTCATGTGTCCATACGAATCGTCATCTCTTGTTTGCTAAATCAAGAAGATGGACAATTTTGTTTTATGCCTCAAAGGAACAGATAACTGTGAGATACTAACTGGCAACTGAACACGTTGCAGTGTTAATGTTCTTTTTATTTGATTTCATATTAAATAAAGTCACATACCTTGTTAATTATCCCTTGTTTCAGTATTTTTTCTTCTATAACATTATAAAAATATGTCTGGCTAAGCTGTTTGTTAGCAATCAGTGGGCGCCATAGTGGTGCACATCCACACAAGCGCACACGACCTCACTAGTGGCGCACATTATGAAACTCACTCCGGCCATGTGTGGAAAATCTCAGAGGGAGCACGGCCCTCCGCCCATCTTCTTCCCACCATCGGCAGCCACGGTCCCTTTCAGCCAATGGATCAGCCCAGGAAGAGAGGCAGGAATGGGGCCAAGTAGTGAGTCAGTCTGAGGAAGGCAGGAAAAGCTCATCCTGTCTTGCAGGGCCACTGGCAACAGCTTCTCTCTTGTGCGCTGCTGAGGAGAAAAACGCCCTGAGAGGGACCATAAAAAACAATTTAAAAGCACTTAGAAGGGGGACTTAGAAGGGGCACCGGGTCATGGGGGCAAGAGTCAGAGGCTACGTCTAGACTGGCATGATTTTCCGCAAATGCTTTTAACGGAAAAGTTTTTCCGTTAAAAGCATTTGTGGAAAAGAGCGTCTAGATTGGCATGGACGCTTTTGCACAAAAGCACTTTTTGCGGAAAAGCGTCCGTGCCAATCTAGACGTGGTTTTGCGCAAGAAAGCCCCGATCGCCATTTTCGCCATCGGGGTTTTTTTGGGCAAAAGGGTTCTCAGTTGTCTACACTGGCCCTCTTGCACAAAAGCATTTGCACAAGAGGGCTTTTTCCCGAACGGGAGAGTCATTGTATTTGCGCAAGAACGCTGACGATCATACATTAGATGGTCAGCGTTCTTGCGCAAATTCAAGGAGCCAGTGTAGACAGCTGGCAAGTTTTTCGGCAAAAGCAACTGCTTTTGCCCAAAAACTTGCCAGAGATTAGTAGCTGCTGGGACCACACATGAGGGCCAGGGCCCAGTTACCAGCAGAGTCAGACTGACAGGACACTGAGCTCCAGGGGGCATCAGACACCCAGCAGGAGGCACAACATTCTTTCTGGGGAGCCTGTGGATAAGGAAGCAGGAGGGTTTTGTAGCAGCCAGTCCCACTGAGATTTGAACTCAGCTTGCAGGATTCAGAGGCTAGATGGCTGCCCCTTACACCAAGGGACCTACATCAGCCACCTGTGACTCAATTAGGCTGAACTGGAGCCAGAGCTCATGCAAACTGGGACCAGCTTTGCTTGTTTTCCTTCCACACAAAGCCCCCTTCTTCTCCTGGGCTGCAAGGAGCCTCCCTGGGACACCTTGCAACAGGCACAGGACTCTGCCTCCCTGCAGCCAGCCCCACCCCTGCAGGATTTGGCAGAACAAAGGGGGGGGGGTGCTCACCCCACTGAGGCACTGAGCTTCTGCCCTTCCTCTGCCCCATTCCCACCTCACTTCCTCCTTGGGCCAGTCACACCAGAGGGAGCAGCAGGGAGAGCCAGCCCCCCATGCCAGCCCCCCAGGGGAGAAGAGGCCAAGCCACAAGCTTCCCACTGGTTCTAGCCCTACTCATCTTGCTTCTCCAGGCTGGCACCAAGGGGCATTGTCAGCTGATGTCACCACTCTCTGTCATATGGGAGTTGGGCTCTTTCCAGAAAAAGGCCCTGTGCTTATCTGGGCACCAAGGGGAGGCACAGTAAGAACAAACCCTCTGTTTTTTCTGGCTTTGAACTAGGGATCTTTTGCATATTAAGCAAAGGTGATAACCACTACACCACAGAAACACCCCTTAGGCCTTTTTCTGCTGGACTTAAACTTAGATACATTTTCTGTTACTAACTCTTTGGCCAAGTCCTTGGGGGAAGAGGCAGAGCAAGAACAGGGAACAAGAAATGCCCCCCCCCCCCCCCACACACACTACTTCTCTAAACCTTCACTCCCAACACTGGGAAGGTGGCAGGGACCCTGTGTGTTTGGGGAGGGGTGACTCACGTCACATCCCCAGCATTTCCCCCCTGCAGGGATGGACCTTTGGGGCAGGCCCAGATTCTCTGGCCTCTCACCCAGCTTCTGTCACACTCTAGAGCAGAGCAGCTCCCAGGGGTAGGGCTGAGCCATGCGGTGTTGGGCCAGGGGCAGGAGCCCAGAGTTTACCAGAGACCTCAGGAAGCCAGCACAAAGCACCATCCCAGGCATCTCTCTGACAGGAGCAGAAGGAGATTGACAGGGGATGGGGAGTGTGGGGAGAGTGTCTCAGGGGTTGGGTAGCCTGTTGCCCTGGTTAGAGGTGTGAACAAAACACAGGCCTCACTGTGAGCAGGATCTGAACCTACACAGGGAAACCCTACTGGATTTGGAGTCCAATGCCTTAACCACTCGGCCATCACACCAATGAGAAGGCTTCTTCCTGTATTTATATGTGAACACAAATGTTGTTACTTACTCTTTGGCCAACTCAGATTGCTGCGGGGTTAAGGAATTCTCTCTTGTTAATTCTGTGCCCTCAGGAAGGGAGCAAACCAAAAGAGGCAGGGCCCTCATCTGGGGACTCCAACCCAAACCCTAAGACCCAGGGGTTTACAATCCAGATGATCAACATTTGCTGCACTTCTCCTTCCCACAACCCTGCCCAACCTCAAGACCAACTCCACAGTCCCAGCAGCTGGGGGAGAGGTGCATGTTAGAGCCTCTGCCCAGTGAGCTGTAGCCTTCTGTGCCCAGGGACCCAGACACTACCAGGGTGGGATGGCTGGAGGGAAATGGAGAATGGCTGCACTTTGGGAGTCAAAGACCTTGTCTGGGACCATAGAATAGAACAGTTTTACCAGTGTGCCTGATGAGGGCACCATGGCTTAGTTAGCTAACATGTGTGTCTCATAAACAGCAAAACCCTGGGTTTAAATCCCAGTGGTTCCTTGTTGCGGCCTTTGCTCACATTTTCCTACGTCCTTGTGGGATACAGAAGAGGCCTCCCCAGCCACCCATGGAACTGCTGGTTCAGGAAAAGGCTGATTGGAGAGGTTCATTAGAGAGAAGGAAACCACAAGCCTGCAGCGGGTGCAGAGGTTGCTGTGACTGGCACTGGCCAGGCAGGGCTCTGACTCCCTCTCTGAGCCCCTGGGAACCACAAACTTGCCACTGAGTCCTGCTCCATGGTCATCCCAGTGCTCTGGGAGCAAGCGATGTGCCTGTAACTCCCTGCTGGGATTGTGGGCCCTGCCCTGCCCTGCCTGGTGGGGGAGGGGACAAACACTGGGCCGATTGACAGGGGCTCTGACACTCCACCAGCGGGGCCGTCCAGCCCTTCAGCCGGATTCAGACCAGGCCGGTCGGAGCCTCTCGCGCTCACCGAGGGGGATTCCGCACTTGCTGCCTTGGGAGCCAGGGTCACATTGCAGCGCTCCCCCAGGGCTGTCCCACAGCACTGCCAGGCCAGCCCCAGTCGTTCTCCCTGCCCTCGGCAATGTGGCTGCGTTTTCTCCTTCCCCTTCAGTAACAACCGGCCATTCCCTGCCAGCCCCAGCCCGTGTGGGACCCGCTCCCTTCCCCAGGAGCAGTGAGCACCAGCCCGGCTCGCTGCTGAAGCTGCAGCTGTGGGAGACAAAGCCCCTGGCTTTGGGAGGAGGACAAGATGTCCAGGTGTTGAGTTTTGCCCATGGCTAGTGTGGGGTGACCCACACTTTGGGGGCAGCTGGAGGTGCCTCCTGAGAGCTGATTTTCTGAGGGGGGTGCAACCAGCCCTTCCTGTGTTTCTGGCTCCTTCCAAGGGCTCGAAACTGGCACCTAAAAGTTGAGGAATGTTTATTTGGAAGAGGGAATTTCTGTCTTTTTACTCTCCTTATGTGCCCCAGTGGCCTAATGGACAAGGCATTGGCTTCTGAAGCCGAGAATTATGAGTTCAAGTCCCATCTGGGGTGATAGTTGTGTTCTTCTTTAGCACATGCCAAGTTTCTTTGGCTTCCTTTGTTCCACAGCAGCTCCCAGATGGTTAAACACTGGGGAAGGGTTCCCTGGAATTGCTGTTTTCTCCCAGACAGGACCCCTTAGTAGCAAACACTGACACTGGTGTTAGGTGCAGACAGGAGGAGAGTGTGTCTTCTCAGAGCTGGGGCCCTGATCCAGCAATATGTGAAGCTGGGTCTCTACCTGTAGCGGGCTCCTCCCACCCCGCCCCCACAGCGTCCCCCTCGGCCTGGACCATCCCTGCAGTGCGTGGCTCTGTGCAGCTCCCCCTCACTGGCTGCTGCCGCCACGTGCAGCATTGCAGGTGGGTGGGGAGGACGCCCGGGTGTGACATTATGTCACGGCCCAGGATTTTAAAACTCCTCGGAGGCACGTTGCAGGGCCTGGCTACCTCCGGGTTCGGCCTCCGGGGCCTGAGTGCAGACTCTGGCCCCGCAACATGGAAGGCAGAAGGTATGGAACCGGCTTGGGTAGCAGCAGGGGTGTGGAGGAAGGGAAAGGGAAGGGGCTTCGGTGGGGCCGGGGTGGAGGTGGAAGTGGAGGAAGGGCTTGGGTGGTGGGGGAGGGGCTTGGGCAGAGGCAGAGCGACGGAGGGGGAGGAGTGGAAGGAGAAGGGGCTTGGGCGGAGGGAGAGGGGCAGGGGGGAGGTGAAGGCACCAAGAGACAGGGTGGAGGAGAGACAAATGGTGGGGGGCCAAGTGCAGACAACGAGGAAAAGGGCAGGAGGGGAAGTGTCAGTGGGAGGTGGGACAGGGTGATGCTGGGAGAGGAGAGGAGAGGAGAGGAGAGGAGAGGGGAAGGGCATTGGGGACTAGAGGGGGAGGGGGAGGTGCTGGGAGAAGGCTTGAAAGAAGGGGTGGGCATGAGAAAGGTGGGGATGGAGCAAGTCATGTGTGAGGGCACAGAGGCAGGAGGGGAATGGGGCAGAGAGTGGTGAGGGGGTGGGCATCAGGGAAAAAGAGGGCAAAGGGGGCAGGGGCAGTAAGGGAAGGGGGAGGCACCAGGAGGGTGCAGGGGTAAGGGAAGGTGCAGGTGCCAGGGGATTCTGGGGTGAAGCAGAAGGGCAGACACCTGCAGGGAAGGGACCAGCACCAGAGGAGAGAGGCAGAGCAGGTGGGTAGACGGAGGTGTTAGAAGAGGGGATGAGGCAGGGTAGCTCACATGATCAGAGTGGGGCTACTGGAGGAGTGGGCACGGGGGGGGAGAGAAGGGCTGGTGGAGGGGCGCAGGTCGCAGGAGGGCTGAGGGCAGTGAGAAGGGCAGGAGTCAGGACAGCAGAGAAGGGTGAGGAGTTGGGGGGGAAGCAGGCACCAGGGGAGATGATGGAGCAAGAAGAGGAGACATGGCAGCAGAGAGAAAAGGTAAAGGTTTAAAAATATTGATTAATAACTTGGTATGCTGCCCACGGCCAATTTGTTTGCGCCCTGCGGTGCAGTTTGGGTTTATGTGGGATCAACACGTGGCCGGCGAGTGGGAGCCAAAACAAAGAAGTAGTCAGTGTAATGATCTTCTGTTGATATGTGTTTTAGTAGTTAAATTCTAGGACTGTCATTGCTCATGAAAAGTGCTGCCACATGGGTAGAAATCGGGGAAATATTGCATTTTATTAATATCAGCAGAACTGACTTAAATGGGGCCTGTGTGTTGTGTAGTCTTGCCTTAATCTTTGTATTCATGCCTGTCAGTGGGAGAGAAGCTCTTTGTATATATTTGCTTGCATATGCAACCACGCTTAAGTTGAGGCCCTCAGCATGTTCTGTAAGTATCAGTGTGGCCCGTGGGGCTTCCAAAGTTGAGTTGCCCTCCCTCATCCCTGACAGGTGTCTGTCTAACCTGGTCTGAAATATCTGCAATTTAAGCCCATTGCTTCTCATCCTAATCTCAGAGGCCAAGCAGAAAAATTTTTCTTCCTCCTCCTTATGATACTCTTTTAGATACTTGAAAGCTGCTCTCATGTCCCTTTTCGGTCTTCTCTTTTCCAAGGTAAACAAGGCCAATTTCTTCAGCGTTGCCTCATATCTCATGTTCTCTAGACCTTTCAACAGTTGTGTCGATCTTCTCTGGACTTTCTCCAGTTTCTCCACGTTTCCTGAAATGTGGCACCTAGAACTGGACATGATACTCCAGCTGGGGCCTAATGTAGATGGCTCATTCCCTGCCTAGGGGACATGAGACTGGGCGGGTTAATTTCCAATCCTCCCGTTTATTCTTTTCCTAAGCCAGGAGGGCACAGTAGTTCTGATGCGGGTTGGAGAGGGGATGGAAGCCAGATCCAAGATCAACGAGCCCTAGGAAGTGGGCCCCTTGAAAGGAGACTGGACCTGTGGATGCCTTGGGGGTCAGCAGCAAGGGCTTGCTTTGGGAAACCCCCTCTTTGGAGGTGAATGTGGCAGCATTGAGACACCACCCAGAAGCAGGCGCCACAGACACTAACTCACAGATCTTGCACATGCATAAGATGATAGATCTGCAGGGGGGGGGGCAGTGGCGTAGTGAGGAGGCCGGAGGGGTCAGTCGCCCCTGGGAGAAGAATAATATAAAATTGAGTTAAAAATAGATGTCACACATTTTTAAAAGGAATACCATATCTCCTGCCTTTTGTCTCTTTAGGCCCCCAGTTAAAATTTTCAAAAGCACTTGAGTGACTAAAGTCACTTTTGAAAATTGGACTTGGAAATCTAAGCTCAGATTTTCAAAGGTAATTAAGCTCCTAAAGAGACAGTTGCCAACTCGGATCTTCAAAGATATCTATCTGATCTTTATACACCTTTGAAAATCTGGTCGTTAAGTGTCCTAATCAGTTCTGAACGTGAGATGTAGGAGCCCAGTCCTAATTCCTTCTGGCTTTTTTTTTTTTTAATTTGAACATTTATCTACACTGATTCCCCTCCTTTCTCTTTCACTATCCAATAAATGAACGGATCAGAATTATAGGTGCTTTGTGAATATGCTGACTTGAGAGTGGAAAGATTTCATATTGTCATGTGTGATCCCTGGTAACCCATCTCAAATATGAAAAACTAGGTTGATACTTGTTCAGATCAGGAGCTGTTGAATTCAGTTTACCATTTGCAGTATCTCATTTGGATGTTTAGTGGAGAAGATATTATTATTTTTTATTTATTTATACTGTGGGCAAAGCATGGGCTCACAAGAATTCCTCCATTGTTTTACCATGAGTCTCAAAACATTTGGTGTTTTTCTAAAGGCCCGGGGTCAACTGATTACGTAGGAATCTCAGCTTTCATTTAAAAAAAGTTCTCTATACTTCTGGGCCTTACAGCTAAGGAGGAAAGCTTTAAAACATGAACCCTAAATACTCAAGAAAGAAAAGGCCAATACAAATCCAACATGTTTTATTTTTAAAAAATCTTATGATTTGTAGACCAATCACATAACTTTGTGTAGGTGTTCCTTGTGATTTTTGGATTGGCAATACTGCTCTTTGATTGATGAATTTAGAGAGGTCTCTCCCTTCAGTTTCCCTTTCCACCCTCCTTTTTTGTTGCAGGTCATCAGAAAATCATAGAGACAATGGAGAGTAGGGCGAGTCCATGACTGTGGTTAATGACCGGTCAGGGTGACTAACTATTATCAGCCAGCGGTCTGAATGAGCTATCTACTGCCATCTGTTAATCAACTGTAGGAAAAGGCTTCACGAGCAGGCCTTATTCATATAGACAAGCTACCTTGCCACAGACATCAGCAGACTCACGTGCTATGTCAAGGTGATCAATTTTGGCTCTTTTGGGTTGAAATTCATTTAAGACTTGGAGCTGGGAGAATGAAATGTTGTTTTCCATATTGTATGATTAAAAGGTAAAAGACCTGAACTTAATATGACCTGGCTTAGGGTCTACCATAACTTCAACACAAAGCAGAGGATAGTGAGTCACATTTAACTGAAAGTCACAGAAGAGGGAAACAGGTTTTATTTCTGGTGGTGTAGAGTCTATTTGGGAGTCCTCAATTATATGTGACACTTTACATCCAGTGTTTAAAGGCAGAGCTGACTAGAATCAATTGAGAGTCCTTGTCTTGTCTCAGTGATCGCTTGAGCAAAAATCATTGATAAAATCTTGTGTACATTGATCTTGGACTCAACATGCAGGTAGTGTGTTGAAGGGCAGTGCAAAGGAGGCAATGGTGGTGAGGTACCATATTACCTAGTGAAATCATTGGTGCTGAAATCACTAAGGACTGGAATTTGACCACAGAACTGACACTTTCTTAACAAAGACTCCATTTTTGCTATTTAAAAAGTAAATCAATGTAACAGAAAACTGCAACGCTCTCTGGTAACTTTTTAAAAATCAAACTTTAAACTTTATTGAAAAAATTGGATAGTTTGCAATTGAAAATATTTGACCTACACTTAAGGCAACTGATTTAATTTTGTGTAAAATTTTGCATAATTATGGATGGCATTTTTTTTGGAAAATGTTCAACTATATTGATACACATTTTGATCAGATCTACTTCTGATGTGATATCTGTGTGTGGTTGTGGTTTGTTGTGTGGGTGGGGTTTTTTTTTTTTGGCTCAACAAAAAATCCTGGGGGGGGGGCGGGGCCGCCAAAACGGTTCAAATTGGGCCCCGCACTTCCTAAAGCCGGCCCTGCTGCAGATGGTTTAGTGACACTCTAAGGCCGTGTCTACACTAGGCATAAGAGCGATTCTGCCGCAGTCGATGTTCCGGGCTCTAGGGAAGATCGGCTGATTGGAACTGAGCTGTGCAGAGTCTTTTAAAAGGGAACCGCAACTTCTCTGGATATTTGCTGAGTTTTATATGAGGGTTGAGCAGAAGGGATGTTGTGGGTTCTGGAACAAGGTGGGTGGGGCAGGAAAACTATTCAGAGGCAGGGGAATTAGCTCAAGTGGTAGAGCGCTCGCTTAGCATGTGAGAGGCAGTGGGATCGATACCCACATTCTCCAGTTATAGATGTTTGTTCCTCCATCTTTTCCACAGGCAGAGCCAGCTAGATGCTTCCAGGGGCTTCTTCCCTCTTCCAAAAATGCTATGGGCTGCTTTCTGCAGTGCAGCGGGTGTCCTGTTTGCCTCACATGGAACAGTTCCCTGGATAAAAGTAAGGCAGGCAAAGTCCAGCCTGTAACACCCAGAGGAAGGGATTCCCCTGCCTGGGGAGGGTAGGAATAGACAAGCACTTGGCTGCCAGCTGCTTAGCACATGTGGACACAGAAGAATCCCAAGACTTGGTTCTGCCAGGCAGCAGTTTTCCCTCTTCTGTAATAGACGCCTAGGCTGCATCCAGACTGGCAAGTTTTTCCGCAAAAGCAGCTGTTGTTCACTTACCCGTGGGCTTTGGTCACCTGCCCCCATCAAACCTAGTTTAAAGCCTCCTCACTAGGTTAGCCAGTCTGCATCCAAATACTCTTCCCTTCCTCAACTGGTGAACCCCATCCCTCCTAAGCAGCCCTTCCTGCCACCGCATCCCATGATCAAGGAAGCCAAAGCCCCCTGCCCAGGGAGCTGTAGCTTTCTGTGCCCAGGGAGCTAGACACCACCAGGGCTGGAAGGCTGGAGGGAAATGGGGAATGGCTGTACTTTGGGATTCAAAGGTGTTGTCTGGGACCATAAAGTAGAAGAATTTTGAAGCAATTTTGTGGGTGGGCACCATGGCTTAGCCTAACACATGAAAAGTTCCTGGTTCGCAACCAGGCAGAAACACAGGGTCTTCTCTTCTTGCGGCTCCCCTTGGTGCCCACAAGGCAGTTTGGACATGTCTACACTTGCACCCTCTTTTGAGAGAGGGATGCAAATGAAGACATTCAAAATAGTAAATGAAGCTGGGATTTAAATATCCCGTGCTTCATTTGCATATTCGCGTTATGGCGCTATTTTGAAATAACAGACGCTGTGAAGATGCAGTTATTTCAAGAGAAATAACGGGTAAACCTCATTGTCTTCGGCATGCACCAGGGCTTAGTTGGCTAAAGCACCCGCTGCATAAATAGGAGAGCCTGGGTTCAACTCCCAGTGGTGCCTTTTTATAGCCCTTGCTCACATTTTCCTATGTCCTTCTGGGACACAGAAGAGGCCTCCCCTGGAACTGCTGGTTCAGGAAAAGGCTGATTGGGGGAGGCACATTGGAAAGAAGGAAACCACAAGCCAGGAGCGGGTGCAGAGGCTGCTGTGACTGGCACTGGCAAGGCAGGGCTCTGACTGCAATTGCTGAGACAGGAAAGCCAGTACCACATGCCCTTGTGATTCCCTGGGGGTTTCAGCACCTAGAGAGCCTGAGGGTGCAGCTCCTGCAGCCATGGAAAGTGAGGGATGTGGGCATCAGGTGCTTCTCACTTGTGGTTTCCTTCTTTCCAACAGTCCTCTCCAATCAGCCTTTTTCTGAACCAGCAGTTCCATGGGTGGCCAGGGGAGGCCTCTTCTGTGTCCCAGAAGCACATAGGAAAATGTGAGCAAAGGGTACCAAAAGGCACCACTGGGAGTTAACCCAGGATCTCCTGTTTAACAAAGCAGGCACATTAGCCAACTAAGCCGTGCTGTCCTCCTCCAGTATGCTGTTGCAACTGTTTTGCTCTATGGTCCCAGACAACACCTTTGACTCCCAAAGTGCAGCCATTCTCCATTTCCTTCCAGCCCTGGCAGCGTCTGGCTCCCTGGACACAGAGAGCTAAGCTACAGCCCAGTGGGCAGAGGCTCTAACATACACATCTCCTCTAGCCGATGGGACTATAGAGCTGGCCTTGAGGTTTGGCACAGTTGGGAGGAGGGAGAAGTGCAGGAAACATTGATCATCTGGCTTGTAAACTCCTGGCTCCGAGGGTTTGGATTGGAGTCCCCAGGTAGGTGCCCGGCCTCCTTTGGTTTCGTCCCTTCCTGAGGGCACAGAATTAACAAGAGAGAATTCCTTAACCCCACAGCAATCTGAGTTGGCCAAAGGGTTAGTAACAGAATATTTGCTCAAGTGCAAGCCCACCTACAAAAAGTCTCTGTGGTGTAGTGATCATTGTGTTTAGCATGTAGCAGATTGTTGGTTCAAAGCCAAGTAGAAACACAAGCTCTTAAGGTGTCCCTTCTGATGGAACAGGCATCTTCTGCTCTAAGCCAGGGGCTCAGGGCTTGAGTAGTTTGCTTCAGTACCAAGGGGTGTGAACAGCAGTGTCCCAGAAACTCTGGTACTCCCCTGTTTTGGAGGTGAATTCTTCTTCCAGGTCTTCCCTCTTTTTTCTTGGTCTTCCTTTCCCTTTTCCTCCTTCCTCCACTTCTCTTTTCCCCTTTTCCAAACAAACAATAGGAAAGGGAGGACAAGAATCATAGAATGCTCATTGCAGAACCACAACTTTTGGTCAGCAGTTTCTTGCCAGACAAAATGGTGTTTAACTAAGCCGCACGCCCCTTACAGCTTCCATCAGGCGCCCCCCCATCGGTTGGCGCCCCGGGCAGCTGCCCGGCTTGCCCACCCATTAGTCCAGCCCTGCCTGGGACTCTAGATCGAGATAGCTCATCTACACTGGGGAGCCTGCCTCGGACTATTCTGAGGTTTCCCTGCAGTGTAGATGTGCTATTTGGAAATAAACTATTTTGAAATAACTATTCAGGAACAACTTATTCCAAAATAAATGTGCTGTGTAGTCATAGCCAGAGAGATGAAGCAGCAGGAGGGAAGCCAAGAGTGCAGAGGCCAGCTGGAAAGCCGAGTATCCCAGGCACCCACATGCAGCTCTTAGTGTAGGTCTTGTGGTGTAAGGGGTAGTATGCAGGACTTTGAATCCTACAATGTGAGTTCAAATGTCAGTGGGAGCTGCTGGTGTGGGGCTTGTTGTTGTGAGGCTTTTCACACTGCATGTCTATGCTGCAGGCTTTTTGCACAAGAATGGCTGTTCTTTCTTTTTACTGGCAGAGCCAGCCAGGGGACTAAGCCCCTCCAGTGCCCCCTCCCTCTTCCTACTCACTCTCCCCAAAAGACAGACCTGGTTCCCCTTTCTTTACCCCAGAAACCACCGTGTTGCAAAGCAGAGAGAGGAGACATCAGGTTTCATAACTTGTGGGGCTCTGGGGCATGATGGAAAGTGTATTAGACTTTTAAGCTGTGGTGGTCTGTGTGAGCCAGGCCAGTTGTTCAAAGATTGTGGGTTCAAGTACCCCCAGAGTCACTTTAGCTGCCTGAGTATCTTTCACAGAAGAGGCTACCCCTTGAATGTGGCCAGTGGGGTCTGGGCCTATCTTACTCTGTTGTATGGATCACTTGTGCGTGAAAAATTGGGTGTTACCTGTACCTTCTAGATGAGCCACCGTTAGACAATCTTTTGTCCTTAAGTCTGAGCAGTGGTTGGCAGGGAGAGGCCTCAACGCCTTAACAAAAGGAATAGGAAAGCAGAGGCCTAGGTCTTTTGGCTGGGCTACCCCTGAAGGAAGAGTCCAGGGACCCCAGGGTGAGGAAGAGAGCCCTGGCTTACAGTTGCAGCTGGAAAAGAGATTTTAGGGTGAGTCTGAGGAGGTTGTACTGAGGTTTCAGTGTAGCATTAGCCAAGCATTTTGTTTTTTTTTTATTTGTAACCTCTTTTGCTCTGCCTGTTTTCACTTATTACCACTTAAGTCCTACTGCTTCAACTTAAAATCATTTTTTTATTTTCTATCAAGCCCAGTGTCAATGTTACCTGGGGGGCAACCAGTGTGCATATTCCCCCTTTTATAGTTAAAGGGGGCTTATCTAAATCTTGGGGATCTGATCCCATCTGGGGAGAGCTCTCTCAGGAGGTAGGGCCTTAAACTGCCCTCCCCTTGGGCCTGAAGAGGTTCAGTGTCTGTCCTGCTTCTTCTTTTGGTGGGGCAGGGACCTCAGCTTGGGGAGACCAGCAGAGTTGGCCCAGGCAGTGAGAACACATGCAAGGGGCAGTGGCCATGTCAACACCCCCCAAGGCATCATCTGTGACTGCACCCTGTCACAGGGGGATGGTCCTCAGGGAGCCTGCTTCTGCAAGGGAGGCCACTGCTGTCTGCTGAAGCCATCTGACCATCACACCAGGCACTGAAAGGCCCTCAAGACAGGAGTGTTTTACAAGTTATTCCCTGCTCTGCCACCCATTGGAAGTTGAAAGAGAAGGAATTAGAGGTTGACTGGGGCCCTGCCAGGGCTGGAATTTCAACCCATGCCTCTGGAAGAAGCTGCAAACTGAGCACAGCACTTTGGACCACTCAGCCACCCTGGTCCCTGCTTTTGCTGATGGGGCAGCGCCAAGGCACACTGCAACGAGAGCCCCCTGGCAATGGCAAGAAAAGCACCATGCCAGGAGGCACCTCTAGAGCTTTGACCAGACTGTCAGGGGGTGGGATTTGAACCCATGCCTCTAGAAGAAACTGCGACCTGAATGCAGCACCTTAGACCGCTCAGCCACTCTGACACCAGCAGAAAAAGCTCCTATTTCTTTGATGCCCGTGGCTTGCAGCTGCGTCAGTGTCACAGGCCACCCTGGCATCCCTCTCTCGCTTCCATGGGGCCCAGGCCAGCAGGCGGGCCTGCTTTCCCACTGAGGCCCTGGGGCAGGGTGGGGGGAATGCCTCCTGTGATGGAATCAGTGGGAACGTGCCCTCTCTCCCCGCCACCGCCAAAATAAATACGTAAGCAGCCCACGCAAGCCAGCCCAAAGCCCCCACCAGCATGCTGTCAGGAGTGCGATTTTAAAGATGGCTGTTGCACCCATGGGGGGGAGGTGTTTGCCCTGAAAATCTGTACAAAGGGGGCCATGTGAGATGATGCCAGGAGAGGTATAGAAGTGCCATGTGGCATCCTCCATCTTGTCTTGAGTTCAGATCCTGATCCCAGATGCAGCCTTGCAGGGAACAATGAGCCAGAAAGAACTTTGGACCCATCTTAATATAGGATGTGCACCAGAGACTTTTAAGATAGCAGTTTACAACATCTCTGCTAAGAGCCTGTATCGAGAACCGGGTGAGTCGATGCGTATAATGCATTATTCTTTAACAACCTTACTCTCATTCTTTTCTTTCTTTTAGTAATAAACCTTTAGGCTATGTCTACACTGCAGGCTTTTTGTGCAAGAACGGCCAGTCTTGCACAAAAACTTGCCAGCTGTCTACACCTCACACGTGTTCTTGCACAAGTAAATTTACAGCATAGCGTCTGAAAACAGGGCTTCTTCCGGAAGAGTTATTCCTCTCCCCATGAAGAATAAGCCCTCTTGCGCAACAGCTCTTCCACAAGAGGGCAGTGTAGACAGGCAACGTGAATTTCTTGCACAAGAAGCCCCGATGGTTAAAATTGCCATCATAGCTTTCTTGTGCAAGAGAGCTCCTCACTGCCATGGATGCTCTTGTGCAAAAGCACATGGCAGTGTGGACGTGCTCTCATGGAAGACCTTTTGCACAAGAACTCTTCCGCAAAACAGTTCTTGCGCAAAAAGCCTGCAGCGTGGACCTAGCCTTAGAGTTTAGATTCTAAAGGATTGGCTCAGCGTGATCTTGTGAGTAAGATCCAGAATGTAAATTGATTGGGACCTGTGGCTGGTTTCTTGGGACTGGAAGAACCCGTTTGGGGAGGGTGAGATTGGGTTCTATAACCCCTCACCTGTGTGCAGGCCTGGGGCTGATTGGGGCACAGGAAGAGCTGGAGTGTCAGAGCGGTTTTGGTCGTAAGGCTTCTTGCTGACCAGATTGGCAGCTGAAGCGCTCGGTCAGACTGGTTTGTGGACTGTTTGGGAAGGGCCTTTAGTCAGGGGCCGTAAGGAGCCCTGAGTCTGAGCAATTCGCCCTGAGCGGATGCCCTCAGCTGTGCCCAGACCCGGTCCGGTCCGTCACAGAGCGGCTGGGCTGGGACTCTTGCCCAGTTGCAAGAGCTGCAAGACTTACCAGCTGGCCTCGTGGTGCAATGGCAGTGTGTCTGATTCCAGATTAGAAGGCTGTTTGTTCAAATCATATTGAGGTGAAACAGGTGAGAAGTTTTTTACCTCAGGTGAGGAGGCCTGGTTATGGGAAGGGAGGGGCACAAAACCAACAGGGACCAGCTCTGAGAGTGGTGGCCTCCCTTTCCTTTGGGCCGGGGAATTTGCTTTTCCTTCCCACCAGCTGCCTTTGGGGGGGGCGGAGGAGAAAAGAGCACTCCCACTCTCTGCAAGCCAGGCAGGAGCGAAACCTACACTCTCCAGTTTCACAGTCAGGAACACGATCTGTTGCACCACTGGCCCTGGCTTGCAAGGGAGGGGCTGGCGGTGCTGTGGGGGCGCCTCTAGGGCAGAGGGTGCTGCCCACCCCACTGGGCCGGCTTCCTTCTCCCAGCAGCACCAGAGAGAAGGCAGGACAAAAGGCTGCCGTAGGCCCAGAGCAGTGAGTGAGAGGGCACGAGCGCACGCCCAGGCAGCAAGCAGCTGCCCATTTGCGCAAGTCTGCTTTTTCCAGTGCCCACAGCAAAAGGAGGCCTGTTTCCACACAAGGGACCTTTTGTGTGTGAAGTGAATATGAAAACCGCTACGCTACAGAAACCCAGGGCCCCGCCACGGCCTCTGAGAGCAGAGCCGGAGAGGCCCCCTTTGGCTCGCAGGACACCACTGCCTCGGGGCCCGGCAGGTGGCCACACGGCGGAAAGCACGTATTCCGCTTGAAGGCCATTTTGTGTGTAGGGGTACGTCTCCACCACAGCGTTATTTCAAAATATCTAATTTCAAAATAGTTATTTCAAAATAAGATATTTCTAAATAAAGTGTCTATATACAAAATGCATTTCAAAATAGCATTTTGCTATTTCGAAATAGTACGGCCACACTGAGTGGGCACTGAATCGCATTTAAGGCTGACTGGAACCAGGTCCGGCGGGGCATCAGGTCAGGAGTTACTTTGTGTGGCTGCTGCCTGAGGCTATCTGAGGCCTGTGCTTAAAGGGACCCCCCCGGACAGCCAGGTTTCCCTGCTTGTTTGTCTTCCTCAATGAGGGACAGCAAAGCATTTTTGTCTCTGCGCGCTATGGTTGCCCTCACTCAGGACACCACAGCACTCTGCAGCATGGAGCCAGAGCTGCCCCTTGGCATTCTGGTGCTCCAGCCTGGCCCTGGGTCTCTTTTCTGTCAAACCCATGGGGCCAAGGGAAAAGCAGGGCCGTGGGTGCAAGGGCCACACTCGTGGGCATCAGGTGCTGCCACAAGAAACACTCCCTGTCGGTCTGGCTGGAACATGGCGCCACTTGAGCATGTTGTTAGCACCAATGTGCCCCCCTGGCCAGTCTGAGCGGGGAGCCAGGGACGGTCCCTGCAAACCTGGGACCATTAGCCAAGGCTGCTGATCTTGTGTCTGTGCTGGGATCCCCTCGGCCTCAGGATCACTAGAGATGTCGGGCAGCTCTGTCCTCCCAGCCTGGGGCTGCCTGTCTGGGCAACGCCCTCACCCACACTGGCCCCTCCCCTCCTAGGACAGGGCTCCTGCTCTTCCTTGGCCAGTCAGCCTGGCCTGATGCGCATTCCCTTGAGCACCACGGGGGCAACAGGCAGAGCCTGGCAGCTGCTGGGACCAAACAAGAGGGCATCAGGGGCAGGAGCAAGAAACATGACCTCAGCATCCTGCAAGTCCAGGGTCCCAGCACATCCCAGCCACCCACTGAGCCAGCAATCGCGCTTTAGAGAGCATCAGACACCCAGCATGAGGTAAGAAATTGTCTCTCACGAGCCTAAGGGGAAGGAAGACAAAGCACTGGGAGGGGGAGGGTTTCGCAGCCCAACAGCAGCAGGTCCCACGGAAATTGGAACTCAGATTGCAGGATTCAGAGGCCCACTTCCTCAGCTGGGCTAAACTGGAGCCCCAGCTCATGCCCACTGGGACCAGCTTTGCTTGTTTTCCTTCCACCCAGAGCCCCCTTCTTCTCCTGGGATGCAAGGAGCCTCCCTGGGACACACTGAGACCGACACAGGACTCTGCCTCCTCACAGCCAGTCTCACCCCACTGGGGGGGGGGCTCTCTTCACCCCACTGAGTCTCTAGGTCTCTGATCTGTCTCCCTCTGCTTGGCTTCCATCCTCTCCCATTCCTGCCTTGGGCCAGTCACACAAAGGAGGCAGCAGGCAGAGCCAGCCTCATAACCCCAGCCTCCCAGGGTACAGGAGGCCAAGTCACAAGCCTCCAACCCATGCCTGGCCCCACAACAATCTCCAAGGCTGCATGAAATCCCCCCTCCAGTTTCTAACCCCCAAATAGCATTGTCTTTATGATGTCATTTCTGGCCTCTTAGTACAACCTTTGAACTTCAACTGCAGATGTGGGCTTACCAGAGACATCAAAATAGAGTAAGCTATAGTGACAAAGGCTTCTGCCAAAGCCCGGGATTGAACCAGGGACCTTTAGATCTTCAGTCTAACGCTCTCCCAACTGAGCTACTTTGGCAACTGCCTCAAAGTTTCTGAAGACAACACTTCTCTCAGACATGTTTTTCTCTGCAGCGGTATACAAGAGAGATGCTGTTGCCTGTGGCCCTGCGAGGCAAGATGAGTTTTGCCTGCCCCCCTCAGCCTGACATGACTTGGCCCCATTCCTGCCTTTCTTCCCGTGTAGATGGGCCAAATGTCAGAAAAGCCTCTTCTGAAAAAAGAAAAGTGTCTCTAAAACTGTTCTAATTTATGGTCACTTTGAATTCCAAAATGCAGCCATTCTCCATTTCCTTCCAGCCCTAGAGGGGTCTCAAGGCCTGTGCAGCCCAAGAAATGTGATTGGCAGCTCATACCCACAATCTTTTTGTCAACTGCAGTGCAACCAAATGATTACTTGCCGAGCAGGCACTGCAGTCTGCAACTCTACCAGCTGAGCTATGAAGGGTGCCTGAGTAATGCTGGTTTGTTCGTGTTGGCCCGTCTACAAGTGTCAGGGCAAGTGCTCCCCCAAGTGGATGGCATCACAGGCAAGGGGCAGAAGAACCCAGGAGCACAGGGCTGCTTCACATGCAGAAGGACCCCTGAGCTAGATCCATTCATGTCACAGCAAAAGTAAAATTGCTGGGTTCTTCTCATGTGTCTTTTTTTGTTTCAATGTCTCTAGGGGTGCCGGAGGGACAGACCCAAAAAAACCAAACCGGTTGAGTGCATCTTGGTCTAGCCTCTCACTTGTGCTGGTCGCTCACCCAGACAGTTCCTACGCCCAAGGCAATAGCTCCACACCCAATGTATGAGTTAGCAGAGGCCAGGGGGCAATAGGCAGAGCCTGGCAGCTGCTGGGACCGGACCTGAGGGCATCAGGGGAAGCAGCAAAAACACAACCTCAGCCCCCTGTGTCTCTAGCCAGCCTGGGAGGTTCCATGGCCCTAGCTCATCCCAGCCTCCTGCTGAGCCAGCCAGACGAGAGATCGAGTGCCAGTGGGCATGAGACACCCAGCACAAGCCACAAAAATCTCTTCTCACCAGCCTGAGGACAAGAAACCTAAAGCAGGAGGCTTTTGCAACAACCAGCCGAGGAAGGTCCCACTTACAGTTGAACTCAGGTTGCAAAGTTCAGAGCCTTGAGTGCTGCCCCTTGCACCATGGGACAAACAGCTGATGCTTTTGGTGGGCACCTGTGACTCTCAGCTCTCCGGCTGCCTCTGCTCTCCTGGCTTACCTCCAGCTGCCTCATCCCAGCTGCTTGTTTATTTTTTGGTTTTTATTTAAGTACCAGCTCTAGTAGAAGCCGTGTGACACTCTCCCCTCCCCCATCACGGCATGGACAGGTCGCCACCCCCAACCAGACTCTGAAATGGCCCCCTGCAATTCCCCTGGCCCCATTGGGCTGAAAGGAAAGAGGCCAAGGCCAGGCTGGAGCCAGGGAAAGCAGGAGGCAGGAAAAGCCCCAGTCTACACAGCTCCTTTTTGTGCAAAAGCCGCTTGTGCAAAAACGGACCTCAATTAATTATGCAAATGAGCATGGCAATATGCTAATCTGTACTTCATTTGCATGAGCTTTTGCGGACGAGAGATGCAGTATGGAGTTAGCCTCGGTCGTAGATAGCCATGAAGTAACATAGACTCAGGAAAATCCCTGAGCTGCAATCCTTAGTTCCACAAAATAAGAATAATTCACCAGCTCAGACGTGATTTCTAAACCACCATACAAGGAAAATAACAAAACCTGATGGACTAGGGAGACTTTTACCTACCTACACATTTCACGGACTCCAATTCTACACAAGGCAGGACTGTGTGGCCTAAAGGCTAAGGCATCTGACTTTGGACCAGAAGATTGCGGATTTGTGTCTCTTCGCAGTAACGTTTACCTTTGTTTGTCTGTGCTTGTGGATCCTGCTGTCTTTGGCCTGGAAAGGTCCTCTGTAACAACATGGTTTTTCTATAAACCTATTGAAAGGCTGGTAGCTATTCAGTAGGTCCAAACTGAAGCCTTCTTCTGCAGCCAGAGTGATGAGCAGCAGCAATTAGCTGTAAAGCCTGGTGTTGCATGCTCACATTCCATCTAAATGACATTGAAATAGTGTCACACTAGGCTG
>CM064345.1:8582954-8605353 GCA_032595735.1 Pelochelys cantorii
ACACTTCGGATTTCTATTGAACAGGGATTCTTAACATGACCACGCACCCCTAACGTGTTCCTGCGTCAATGCATGTAAACCAGAGAAACCCGTCCCTCAGCTGGAACCAATTCAAACCTGCTCTGTGTGTGTGTCTGGTTTCTGTTTCTATCCATTCAACAAGGGTGTGATCTGATCTGGATGCCCATTGGCACGTCCTTCCTCTCCTTTGGCTGTGTCCTGCAGAAGAACAAGAACCACGTCCAGCTGGGGATGAATGGCCACAATTGATCTTACAGAGTTTGATTTAGCAAGTCCAACTAAGACTCACAAAATCAAACCCAGAGGCCACCATCACCAGTTTCCAGGACTTCTGCCCTTTGCCCCCTTTGGCTTCCCGTTGTGGAGACATGGCCAACTCCAGCTACGTAGGGAGGGATGGCAGGAATAGCAGACACATTGGCCAGGCACCACTGGGGGCTGCCTCCCTCACCTCCCCCATACCCAGCAGGTGCTTGGCCAGCTTAGTCATGGTGCCGCTCTCTGGGACTTTTCTCCCAGCTGCTCCACATGTTGCCATTGCCCATCCCAAGGGAGGGGGGACAAGAGTCACTCTGCACAGTTGCAGGAGCTGCAGAGGTTGCACCCTCAGGATCTCTGGGCACTGACACCCCCCAGGGAATCACAAGGGCACTTGGCGCTGGCTCTCCTGTCCCAGCAATTGCAGTCAGAGCCCTGCCTTGCCAGTGCCAGTCACAGCAGCTTGTCAGGGTTTAGGTTGGAGTCCCCAGGCGGGGGCCCGGCCTCCTTCAGTTTGGTCCCATCCTGAGGGCATAAAATGACAACAGAGAATTACTTTGCTCTGCAGCAACGTCTTGGCCAAAGGGTTTCAACCAAATATTTGCACAAGTTTAAGTGCAGCAGCAGAAAACACTGTGACATGTGTTTCTGTGGTGTAGTGGTTATCACATTTGTCTAACATGTGAAAGGTCCCTGGTTCAGAAACACAGTGTCCCCTCTTATTGCAGCTCCCCTTGGTGCCCAGGTAAGTGCAGCTCCTGCTACCTGGCCTGTGCATGGGATGAGGTCACGAGGCAGCAATGGGGCAGAACAGAGCCCCACCTTGTTCTTCCAAGACTGGTGGGGCTGGCTGCAGGGAGGCAGAGTCCTGTGTCTGTCTCAGGGCATCCCAGGAATGCTCCTTGCAGCCCAGGAGAAGAAGGGGGCTCTAGGTGGAAGGAAAACAAGCAAAGCTGGTTCCAGTGGGCATGGGCCAGGGCTGCAGTTTCACCCAGCTGAGGCAAGAGTTCCTTGGGTAGGTCCCATGGTGTAAGGGGCAGCACTCTGGACTCTGATGCCTGCAATCTGAGTTCAAATCTTAGTAGGGTGGTTGGGCTGGGTGCTTCACGCTCCATCTTCCTTTTCTCCAGGCTCCCCAGAGAGGAATTTGTGCCCCCTGCAGCCCTCTCTCTTGTCTGGCAGACTGTGAGAGGCCCTGGTGATGCAAGTTCAGGCTTATGTGTGGCTGCAGACAGCAACAGAGCATTGCAAGAGCAGAAAGCTGAAAATCCTGCATCAAACCTGCCCCCTGCTGTGGGCCTCTAAGGCGACCTTGATGCTCCAGCACTATTTCGGGGTATGTGTACTAACCATCCTGCTTGTTAACAGTGCCCCCTTACTTTGAAATACAATGGACTCGCAAGTCCAATGTCTCTAAAAACCTCGTTCTGTGAGGAGGAAGGGATATTTCGGAATAGCAGATTAGTTTAATATTTGGTGCTGCATAGACACCAAAGCATTTTTGAAATAAGCTCAAAATGGCAACTTCTGTCGCTCAAATTGCATATCATGTCAACCCTCTGTCTATGCTGCACCCTAAACTTGAAATAAGATGCTACATCAGGGCTCCGTCTACGCTAGAGAAACAAGGCTTTAGTCCAGAGAACACATCTGCTGTGCCAAAAGCTTTTTTTGGAAGAGCAGATGTGCTTTTTCGGCATCCCTGTGAACTACATTTTATGAGGAAGAAGGGCCGCTCTTAAAAATGGGTTGTTCCTGACATTTGGCCTAGTGTACACAGGCCAAATGTCAGAAAAGCCTCTTCCAAAAAAAGCAGAAGAATAAGTTACACAAATTGGCTGCGTCTAGACTGGCCAGTTTTTCCGCAAAAGCGGCCATTTTTGTGCAAAAACTTGCAAGCTGTCTACACTGGCCGCTTGAATTTGTGCAAGAGCACTGACGTTCTAATGTAAGAAATCAGTGCTTCTTGCGCAAATGCTTTGACGCTCCCGTTTGGGCAAAAGTCCTTTTGCGCAAAAGGGCCAGTGTAGACAGCTCAGTTTTGTTTTGCGCAAAAAAGCCCCGATGGCTAAAATGGCGATCGGGGCTTTCTTGCACAAAAGCGCGTCTAGATTGGCCACGGATGCTTTTGTGCAAAAAGTGCATTTGCGCAAAAGCGTCCATGCCAATCTAGACGCTCTCTTGCGCAAATACTTTTAACGGCAAACTTTTCCGTTAAAAGCATTTACACAAATTCATACCAGTCTAGATGCAGCCATTGGGTTTTGAAATTTGTGTAACTTTTTCCAGAAGAACAGTGTAGAGTAGACATGGCCTGAGTTTTGCACAGCACTAGTAGGAGACAGGGAGGGACAAAATGGTCTAACGGCACCTGCAGCCTTTCAGAACAACCCCCAGCCCGAAACCCAAGACCCAGCCCTTCCCTCCACCCTCACTGGGGTCTGCTGGGAACTGTCTGGACTCAAGCCCACCCGAGTGTCAGCCTAAGGATTGCCTGGTCTGTAAAAGTTGTGCCCTGGAAATGAGAAAGCAGCTAAAGTGACTCAAGTGGGAATTAAACCCACAACCTTTGAATATCTAGCTGGACTCATACAAGCCACTGCAGCTTAGAAGTCCAACATACTCTCTATTGCACCACAGAGCCTGATGACCTGGTGAATTTGATATCTCCACTCTCTGCTTTGCAGCATGACAGTTGCTGGGGGAAAAGACAGGTGAGCCAGATCTCTCTCTTTTGGGAGAGCAGGTAGGAAGAAGAAGGGGGCCACTGAGCCCCCAACCGTGAGAATAAAGGAGAACTGAGCTGCAGATGGAGAATGTGGGCATTGATCCCACTGCCTCTCGCATGCTAAGCGAGCGCTCTACCACTTGAGCTAATTCCCCTGTCTGTTAATTTTGCTACTGCCCCACCCACCTTGTTCCGGAGCCCTCAACATCCCTACGGCTGCCCGAGGCGCCTTTCTGAAAGGGCCACTTGCGAGACTGACACCCGTGGGCCGGCTAGCTCGGAGGTTTAGACCGTGATGCTCATATCGCAAAGATGCATCTTAAGAACAAGCCCCTTATTTCAAACCATAATGGGCTCGCTATTCTGACATTCCTGTAAACCTCATGGCATGAGGAGTGAGGGACATTTTGGAATTGCAATTTACTTTGAAATAAGTGCTGTGCAGCCAGCGCCAAATTACAAAATAACCTATTTCAAAATTGACTTGAAATAAGCTACACAATTTGCATTGCTTATTTTGAGCTATGGAACACACCCCTAGTGACTTAGAGCCCAGATCTGCCCCCAGCTTCCTGTCCCACCCACCGATGTACTGATTATGATACTTTGTTGTTGTTGTTGTTGTTGTTGTTGCCTTGGAAACTCCCCACAGACCTTCCCCTGGGGACCCTGGGCAGCCTGCTCACATTGCACAGCTTACTTTGAGGTGAGGGTGCTGTGTAGACATCCTGTTGAGGGACAGACTGCTGGAGGGAGGCTCTAGCTGCCTCCTTTCCTCTTCTCTTTCAAGCTTTGTCTGTACTGCAGAGTTTTAGTGCAAAAACTCTTGGGCTACGTCGACACTGCAGGCTTCCTGTGCAAGAACTGTTTTGCACAGGCGTCCTTGTGCAAAAGGTCTTCCACAAGAGCGCGTCCGCACTGCCATGTGCTTTTGCACAAGAGATGTGCTTTTGTGCAAGAGCATCCATGGCAGTGTGGATGCTCTCTTGTGCAAGAAAGCTCTAATGGCCATTTTAACCATAGGGGTTTCTTGCACAAGAGATTCATGTTGCTCGTCTACACTGCCTTCTTGTGGAAGAGCTCTCGCAGAAGAGGGCTTAGTCCTTGTGGGGAGAGGAATAACTTTTTGGCTGCGTCTACACTGGCATGATTTTGCACAAATACTTTTAATGGAAGAGGTTTTCTGTTAAAAATATTTGCGCAAGAGAGCGTCTATACTGGCATGTGCCTTTGCACAAAAGATTTGCAAAAGCATCCGTGCCAGTGTAGACACACTCTTGCGCAAGAAAGCTCTGAAGGCCATTTTAGCCATCAGGCTTTCTTGCACAAGAAATTGATGTTACCTGTCTACACTGGCCTCTTGTGCAAGTGTTCTTATCCCTGAGCGGGAGCGTCAGAGTATTTGCGCAAGAAGCACTGATTTTGTACATTACAACGTCAGTGTTCTTGCGCAAATACTCGCAGCCAGTGTAGACAGGCGGCAAGATTTTGCACAAAAGTAGCCGCTTTTCTGCAAAATCTTGCCAATGTAGACACAGCCTTTCAGAAGAAGCTCTGGTTTCCAACACTGTTCTGTAAATTTACTTGTGCAAGAACGTGCATGCAGCATAGATGCTCTGCAAGTGTCGACATAGCCTTGGAGCATCTGCGCTATGAGCATGTTTTTGTGCAAGTAAATTTACAGAGAATCAGAAGAGAGGGCTTTTTGTGCAAGAGTCGTTCCTCTTTCTATGAGGAATAAGCCTTTTTGTGCAAGAGCTCTGACTTTTTCCAGGAAAACTCCCAAGCATTGCTCTGTCACCACTGAAAGATGTTACAGCAGCTGTGACCCAACAGGTTACTTAGAGTCCCCTTCCCAGCCTCTCCCTCCCCATCAAGACAGTGCCTGCCATTTACACAGGCCTTTCAGAAGGGGCAGAGCTGGGTGACTCAAACTGCACCTCCCCTCTCCTGGGTGGGCAGCGCTGCAGGAAGCTCTGTGGCACACACAGCACTAGCCCAGCGCACAGTCAGGTCGGCACAAGATCCATTGGTTCAGTTTGGTTGTTGAAGGAGACAACACAGAACTGGCTCCAGCCCCCACTCAGTAACCTGGGGAAATGACCCACCAGGCCTGGGTCCCTCGGAGAGGCAACGATTCCCCACTGGCCAGGGCAGAGCCTCCCTCTGACACAGTCATGGAGCCTTCTCCCCCTGGTCCTGCCTCCCCCCTTCACTCAGCTCTCACTGCTCGGTGCTGCCAGGGAGGGGCCTCGCTGCTAGTCAGTGTTCCTGTTCCAGGAGCAGGGTGAGTTTTGTCTTGTGCACCAATATTGAGGTCGTGTGTGCCTGTTCGGGTGCGAGCCCCCGCGGCGCCTGCCAGTTACTAACAAATATCTTAGCTACACATTATGGGAGAAAGATACTAACCCAAGGGACAATTAACACTGGGCTGCGGCTAGTCTCTGCCTCCCACAGGGCCACTAGGGAACAGATGGGGGACAAGGCATGAGGCAGATCCAAGGGGCTGGCTAAATCCAGTGTGAGAAGCACTTGGAAAAAGACCCAGCAGCAGGCGAGAGAACAGCATGAAGACATCAGGATCAGGACCAGCGCAGTATGGCTATGTCTACATTGGCAAGATTTTGCGCATAATCTTGCCGCCTGTCTACACTGGCTGCGAGTATTTGCACAAGAACACTGACTTTGTAATGTACAAAATCAGTGGTTCTTGCGCAAATACTCTGACACTCCTGCTCAGGGATAAGCCCTGTTGCGCAAGTATTCTTGCGCAATAGGGCCAGTGTAGACAGCAACGTTAATTTCTTGCGCAAGAAAGCCCGATGGCTAAAATAGCCATCGGAGCTTTCTTGCACAAGAGAGCGTCTAAACTGGCACGAATGCTTTTGCACAAAAGCACATCTCTTGCCTGAAAGCACATGCCAGTGTAGACACTCTCTTGTGCAAATACTTTAACGCAAAAATTCTTGCGTTAAAAGTATTTGCACAAAATCATGCCAGTATAGATGTAGCCTACAAGTAAATCCAGGAATTAAACAAAAGCTAGGACAAGGTGATAAAGTGAGAACCCACTTTTTCTCTACTGCAAAACTAATTTTGAACTTTTTAACAATAGCCAACCACTCAGCCTGTACTCTCTTCCTCCAACTTCCCAGCAGGAAAGAAGGAACAATCATCCATAGCAAACAGCAATTACATTAAAGCAACACTGTCAGCTTGCGTCATGCTCAGAAGAGAACACTATCACTCATCCTCAAGGCTAGCAAGGCAAATCCTTTTCAGCTGCATTTCTCTAGTTATTAACTATAGAAATGATCCCTGAAAGTACAGTCTTCACAACACCCTCTTCGCTACACACCCACACTAATGTGCATTCACTTTCTCCTCGTGGGGAATGTTTCCACACAACACTTAGAAAACTAAAGAACAGAAATAATCTCAGCAAAGTGCTTGTCCCATTCAAACACGCTCCACCCGATTTAGAAATCTCTATATTTGAATATGCTTCCTGTCCCTATTTACAGAAACATGCCTCCAGATTAGCATGTGGAGCACCTGGCAGCCAATCAAAATCTCCTGCTGTTTCTTCCTGAAACTGCAGCTCCTGGGGCTCCTCTAAGTCAGTGGTAACAAACTGCCAGTCTGCAGACCAGCAGGGTCCAGGAACCCCTGCCTGCCGGGCAGAGGTGGAAAGTAACAAAGTAGAAATACTTGATTATACTACTTAAAACCTTATTTGCGTATTTGTGTTTTACTCAAGTAATTTATTTTTGTGATACTTTGACTTTTAATCAAGTTGGGTTCTTTTAGACAATATTGTACTTTTTACTCCACTCCCATTTCCAGAAGCGCTGGGTTACTCACGACTCGCAGCATTCTGATTTGCTAAAGCCCAGCTGCATGTGCAAGCACCCAGTCATCCAAAAAATAGCCAATCCACAAGCACAATGCCCCTGCCAAGGAAGAAGCCTTTTAATAGCTGCACCAACAGCCTGTTATTCAAAACTCTGCAGGCCCTGCCAGCCTGAGACCTGAGCGACCAGGGCGGCTGCCCAGGGCTCCGTGCTGAGGGAGGTGATATGAGAAGTCTCATGTGACCTGACCTGGGGCCAGGCAGCTAAACAGGAGGAAAACCCAGCAGGCAAGGTCAGGGAGGACAGAGGCACTTACTTGTGCCAGGTAAATCCTCTGCTCTGGTGGGAGCAGCAGCAGCGGGGGTGGGTGCCTGGGGCAGGGGTTCCCCATTCTCCCTGGGACAGAGGCCCCTGTGGAAGCCCTGTGGGGAGAGGTGGGGCAGGCTGTGCTGGAAGAGGCTGGGGGTGGGCGGCTGACAGGGGTGGGGATTGAAGAAGCGTCTGTGTGGGCAGTTGGGCAGCCGGCTCATCAGTGAGCAGCAGAACACACAGGCCCATCGCCCCACAGCCGAGCTCCCCCGCTGCTCTTCCAGGGCTGTGGCCGACCAGCCTGCATTGCTGCCAGCCCGGGCTCAGCTCTGCCAGCGACCTGCCCAGTCACCTTCCTGCCAGGGGCTGCAGACGTGTCTGCTGGGGTAGGGAGGAGGGACGTGTCCACTCAGCCAATGTGGGGGGGGGGGTAATGTCTTTGGGACAGAGAATTTCTATTCCTTCTCTTCTGTTTTTGTTTGGCCCCAGTGGTCAAATGGACAAGGCACTGGATATTAGAGGCAGGTAGTTGTGGGTTCAAGTCCCACCTGGAGCATAGAATGGGAACCTTCTGAGTGTTTACTGGGAAGCACTGGCTTGCTTTTCCCCATGGGAACTGAGAGATGGTTCCCCAAGAAATGCCACATCCCATAGGACAGCAGTTGTCTAGTCCCACCAGTTCCAGGAGTGACTCAGACAGAGCAAAGTGGCTGGAGCAGAGCAGGGTCTGTCTGGTGACAAGGCAGAGCCTGAGGAGGGGCAGCTCTGGCAAAGGCTCAGTAGGAGCAAGGGGGGAGCTACTTTGGCCTGGCACTTTTACAGAATGTACTAAGGCCTTGAGCATGGGGCTGGCATCGGGGGAAAGTTCCCTCAGCGATGGGAGGGGGAGCAGGCTGGGCTAGGACGGCGCCTTTCTCCCTGCTCTTGCCCCCAGACAACATGGCTGCCGGGCCTGGGTGCGGGCAGACTGGCAGTTGCTGCAGCAACACAGGGGCAGGAGGCCTCACTGATGTGTGGGGGGGAGGCAGCCCCACCAGCAGGCACAAGGCTGGGCCAGCATATGGGGGGAGGTGTTTGACTGTGTTTCCCTGATGGGTTGCCAGGTGTCCAGTTTTGAACGAGACAGTCCAGTATTTGAGCTTTCTGTTCCAGAAACAAACAGAAAATAGAAATGTCCCATATTTTCATAATAATAATAATGTAGATTGTGATGTAATGCCAAGTGTGTCCAGTATTTTTGTTGAAACCATCTGGCAACCCTACATGGAGCCCAGGTGACAGGACACCTCCGAGTACTCACTGCTCCTAGCAACTCCCTCACACAGCTCCTCATAGCTCCCCCCACTATGGGGCAGGCAGGAGAGGATGGTTACCCCCAACTGACAGAGGGAAGGACAAAGGCTGAGAAAGGCAAAGGGCCTTGTCTGACCTCACACAGCCAGTCTGGGACAGCACTGGGAACAGGATCCAGATGCCCTGATGCTGAAACCCCCTCAGTCTGGAGTTTCACACCCTGACGGATCAGAATAAAGTGTTTCAAAGGAGCTACAGCCCTGCCTAGGGATTGGCTCAGCCAGTTGTTCAGAAGCACCAGGACACAGAGAGACTCAGGAGCTGCTCAGAGAGAACCACTGGCTCCTTTAGTGGGACTTAAGGCAAACAAGAAAGCCCTGAGTCTCCTGCCTGCTCAGCCAAGCAGAACTAGGACTCTGAATCACAGAGCACTAGAACTAGCAGGGACCTTCAGAGACAAAGTCCAGTCCTCTGCCCTTACAGCCTGACAAAGCACCATCCAGATGGATGTCTCTCCAAAGCAGGGAGCTACCAAGAGTGGGGTTTGAACCCACACAAGCAAACAGGACCTGTAAGCTAAGGAGGAAAGCTTTAAAACATGAACCCTAAATACTCAAGAAACAAAAGGCCAATACAAATCCAACATGTTTTATTTTTAAAAAATCTTATGATTTGTAGACCAATCTCATAACTTTGTGTAGGTGTTCCTTGTGATTTTTGGATTGGCAATACTGCTCTTTGATTGGTGAATTTAGAGAGGTCTCTCCCTTCAGTTTCCCTTTCCACCCTCCTTTTTTGTTGCAGGTCATCAGAGAATCATAGAGACAATGGAGAGTAGGGTGAGTCCATGACTGTGGTTAATGACCGGTCAGGGTGACTAACTATTATCAGCCAGTGGTCTGAATGAGCTATCTACTGCCATCTGTTAATCGACTGTAGGAAAAGGCTTCAGGAGCAGGCCTTATTCATATAGACAACCTACCTTGCCACAGAGATCAGCAGACACACTTGCCATGTCAAGGTGATCAATTTTGGCTCTTTTGGGTTGAAATTCATTTCAGACTTGGAGCTGGGAGAATGAAATGTTGTTATCCATATTGTATGATTAAAAGGTAAAAGACCTGAACTTAATATGACCTGGCTTAGGGTCTACCATAACTTGAACACTAAGCAGAGGAGAGTGAGTCACATCTAACTGAAAGTCACAGAAGAGGGAAACAGGTTTTATTTCTGGTGGTGTAGAGTCTATTTGGGAGTCCTCAATTATATCTGACACTTTACATCCAGTGTTTAAAGGCAGAGCTGACTAGAATCAATTGAGAGTCCTTGTCTTGTCTCAGTGATCGCTTGAGCAAAAATCATTGATAAAATCTTGTGTACACTGATCTTGGACTCAACATGCAGGCAATATGTGTTGAAGGGCAGTGCAAAGGAGGCAATGGTGGTGAGGTACCATATTACCTAGTGAAATCATTGGTGCTGCAATCACTAAGGACTGGAATTTGACCACAGAACTGACACTTTCTTAACAAAGACTCCATTTTTGCTATTTAAAAAGTAAATCAATGTAACAGAAAACTGCAATGCTCTCTGGTAACTTTTTAAAAATCAAACTTTAAACTTTATTGAAAAAATGGGATAGTTTGCAATTGAAAATATTTGACCTACACTTAAGGCAACTGATTTAATTTTGTGTAAAATTTTGCATAATTATGGATGGCATTTTTTTTTGGAAAATGTTCAACTATATTGATATACATTTTGATCAGATCTACTTCTGATGTGATATCTGTGTGTGGTTGTGGTTTATTGTGTGGGTGGGGATTTTTTTTTGGCTCAACAAAAAATCCTGGGGGGGGCGGGGCCGCCAAAATGGTTCAAATTGGGCCCCACACTTCCTAAAGCCGGCCCTGCTGGGGATGGTTTAGTGACACTCTAAGGCCGTGTCTACACTAGGCGTAAGAGCGTAAGAGTGACGCTGCCGTGGTTAATGTTCCGGGCTCTAGGGAAGACCGGCTGATTGGAACTGAGCTGTGCAGAATCTTGTAAAAGGGAACCGCAACTTCTCTGGATATTTGCTGAGTTTTATATGAGTGTTGAGCAGAAGGGATGTTGTGGGTTCTGAAACAAGGTGGGTGGGGCAGGAAAACTATTCACAAGCAGGGGAATTAGCTCAAGTGGTAGAGCGCTCGCTTAGCATGCGAGAGGCAGTGGGATCGATACCCACATTCTCCAGTCATAGATGTTTGTTCCTTTCTCTTTTCCACAGGCAGAGCCAGCTAGGTGCTTCCAGGGGCTCCTTCCCTCTTCCAAAAATGGAATGGGCTGGTTTCCACAGTGCAGCGGGTGTCATGTTTGCCTCACATGGAACAGTTCCCTGGATAAAAGTACTGCAGGCAAACTCCAGCCTGTTACAGCCAGAGGAAGGGATTCCCCTTCCTGGGGAGGGCAGGAATAGACAAGCACTTGGGAGCTTGGCTGCCAGCTGCTTAGCACAGCTGGACACAGAAGAATCCCAAGACTTGGTTCTGCCAGGCAGCAGTTTTCCCTCTTCTGTTTCTTTTCAGCTCATTGCAAACTGCTTCCCAGCTCTAGGTGAGGCTGAGTGTGTGTGAAACCAGCTGCGCTTCGGATGATTCTGTTAATTGTTTAAAAAGCCTCACCCACCTCTTCTGCCTGGGGAGGTGTCTGTAATAGATGCCTCGGCTGCGTCCAGGCTGCTTTTGCGGAAAAACTTGCCAGCTGTCTACACTGGCCACTTGAATATGCGCAAGAACACTGACGATATAATGTATGATCATCAGTGTTCTTGCGCAAATACAATGACTCTCCGGTTCGGGAAAAGCTGGCAAATGCTTTTGCGCAAGAGGGCCCGTGTAGACAACTGAGAACCGTTTTCGCAAAAAAGCCCCGATGGCGAAAATGGCGATCGGGGCTTTCTTGTGCAAAAGCGCGTCTAGATTGGCACGGACACTTTTCCGCAAAAAGTGCTTTTGTGCAAAAGCGTCCGTGCCAATCTAGATGCTCTTTTCCGCAAATGCTTTTAACGGAAAAACTTTTCCTTTAAAAGCATTTGCAGAAAATCATGCCAGTCTAGACGAAGCCCTAGTGTGACATCACCCTTGGGTTTTACCCCTTTTAACCTAACCCAGAGACTCTTGACAAGTCTGTCTTCTGTGTCCATCTCAGGCCAAGTGTTCGCATGTTTCATATCTAAGGAAACACCTCCTCCCTTTTTCCTTGCCTACCTTTCCTGACCAAGCTGTACCCTTCTGTGCCAAAATTCCAGTCGTATATTATCCCACCAAGTCCCTGTGATACCAACTTCTTCCTGCTTATTGCCCATAGTCCTGTGTGTCTATACCAGCGTCTAAGACACAAATTAGAGTTTGCTTTCCAGTGGTCCCGCAGCCTTCCTTTATTTCTGCTGTTACAGCCCATGCTCTATCCCATTTCCGCCCCATCTCCCAGGTTTCCATGTTGTTCACTTACCTGTGGGCTTTGGTCACCTGCCCCCATCAAACCTAGTTTACAGCCTCCTCACTAGGTTAGCCAGTCTGCATCCAAATACTCTTCCCTTCCTCAACAGGTGAACCCCCCATCCCTGCTAAGCAGCCCTTCCTGCAACAGCATCCCATGATCAAGGAAGCCAAAGCCCCCTGTCCAGGGAGCTGTAGCTTTCTGTGCCCAGGGAGCCAGACACCACCAGGGCTGGAAGGCTGGAGGGAAATGGGGAATGGCTGCATTTTGGGATTCAAAGGTATTGTCTGGGACCATAAAGTAGAAGAATTTTGAAGCAATTTTGTGGGAGGGAACCGTGGCTTAGCCTAACACATGAAAAGTTCCTGGTTCGCAACCAGGCAGAAACACAGGGTCGTCTCTTCTTGCGGCTCCCCTTGGTGCCCACAAGGCAGTTTGGGTATGTCTACACTTGCTCCCTCTTTCGAGAGAGGGATGCAAATGAAGACATTCAAAATAGTAAATGAAGCTGGGATTTAAATATGCCATGCTTCATTTGCATATTCGCGTTATGGCACTATTTCAAAATAGCGCTATGTCTAAATAACAGACGCTGTTAAGATGTGGTTATTTTGACAGAAATAACTGATAAACCTCATTGTACTAGTGAGGCAGTGAGAGCAAGCACCATAGCTTATTTAGCTAAAACACCTCTGTCATAAAGAGGAAGTTATGGGTTCAACTCCCAGTTGTGCTTTTTTTCAGAGCCCTTGCTAACATTTTCCTATGTCGTTCTGGGACACAGAAGAGGCCTCCCCTGGCCACCCCTGGAACTGCTGGTTCAGGAAAAGGCTGATCAGGGAGGAGTGTTGGAAAGAAGAAAACCACAAGCCTGGAGCAGGTGCAGAGGCTGCTGTGACGGGCACTGGCAAGGGGGCTCTGACTGCAATTGCTGGGACAGGAGAGCCAGCGCCACATGCCCTTGTGATTCCCTGGGGGTGTCAGCACCTAGAGAGCCTGAGGGTGCTACCTCTGCAGCTCCTGCAGCCATGGAGGGTGAGGGTTCGTGGGCATCAGGTGCTTCTCACTTGTGGTTTCCTTCTTTCCAACTCTCCTCTCCAATCAGCCTTTTCCTGAACCAGCAGTTCTATGGGTGGCCAGGGGAGGCCTCTCCTGTGTCCCAGAAGCACATTGGAAAATGTGAGCAAAGGCTACCAAAAGGCACCAGTGGGAGTTGAACCCAGGATCTCCCATTTATTAGGCAGGTGCTTTAGCCAACTAAGCCATGGGGCCCTCCTTCAGCATGCTGTTGCATCTGTTCTACTCTATGGTCCCACAGAATACCTTTGACTCCCAAAGTGCAGCCATTCCCCATTTCCTTCCAGCCCTGGCAGTGTCTGGCTCCCTGGACACAGAGAGCTAAGCGACAGCTCAGTGGGCAGAGGCTCTAACATACACATCTCCTCTAGCCGATGGGGCTGTAGAGCTGGCCTTGAGGTTTGGCACAGTTGGGGGGAGGGAGAAGTGCAGCAAATGTCGATCATCTGGCTTGTAAACCTCTGGCTCTCAGGGTTTGGATTGGAGTCCCCAGGTAGGTGCCCGGCCTCCTTTGGTTTCGTCCCTTCCTGAGGGCACAGAATTAACAAGAGAGAATTCCTTAACCCCACAGCAATCTGAATTGGCCAAAGGGTTAGTAACAGAATATTTGCTCAAGTGCAAGCCCACCCACGAAAAGCCTCTGTGGTGTAGTGGTCATTGTGTTTAGCATGTAGCAGATTGTTGATTTAAAGCCAGGTAGAAACACAAGCTCTTCAGGTGTCCCTTCTGATGGAACAGGCATCTTCTGCTTTAAGCCAGGGGCTCAGGGCTTGAGTAGTTTGCTTCAGTACCAAGGGGTGTGAACAGCAGTGTCCTAGAAGCTCTGGTACTCCCCTGTCTTGGAGGTGAATTCTTCTTCCAGGTCTTCCCTCTTTTTTCTTGGTCTTCCTTTCCCTTTTCCTCCTTCCTCCACTTCTCTTTTCCCCTTTTCCAAACAAACAATAGGAAAGGGAGGACAAGAATCATAGAATGCCCATTGCAGAACCACAACTTTTGGTCAGCAGTTTCTTGCCAGACAAAATGGTGTTTAACTTAGCCACACGCCCCTTCCAGCTTCCATCAGGCGCCCCCCCATCGGTTGGCGCCCCGGGCAGCTGCCCGGCTTGCCCACCCATTAGTCCAGCCCTGCCTGGGACTCTAAATTGAGATAGCTCATCTACACTGGGGAGCCTGCCTCGGACTATTCTGAGGTTTCCCTGCCGTGTAGACGTGCTATTTCGAAAGAAACTATTTTGAAATAACTATTCAGGAACAACCTATTCCAAAATAAATGTGCTGTGTAGTCCTAGCCAGAGAGATGAAGCAGCAGGAGGGAAGCCAGGAGTGCAGAGGCCAGCTGGAAAGCTGAGTAGTTTAGGCACCCACATGTGGTTTCTGGTGTAAGGGGTAGTATGCTGGACTTTGAATCCTACAATGTGAGCTCAAATCTGAGTGGGAGCTGTTGGGGTGGGGCTTGTTGTTGTGAAGCTTTTCACACTGCGTGTCTGTGCTGCAGGCTTTTTGCACAAGAATGGCTGTTCTTTCTTTTTACAGGCAGAGCCAGCCAGGGGACTAAGCCCCTCCAGTGCCCACTCCCTCTTCCTACTCACTCTCCCCAAAAGACAGACCTGGTTCCCCTTTCTTTACCCCAGAAACCACCGTGCTGCAAAGCAGAGAGAGGAGACATGGGGCTCAATAACTTGTGGGGCTCTGGGGCATGATGGAAAGTGTTTTAGACTTTTAAGCTCTGGTGGTCTGTGTGAGCCAGGCCAGTTGTTCAAAGATTGTGGGTTCAAGTACCCCCAGAGTCACTTTAGCTGCCTGAGTATCTTTCACAGAAGAGGCAACCCCTTGAATGTGGCCGGTGGGGTGTGGGCCTATCTTACTCTGTTGTATGGATCACTTGTGTGTGAAAAATTGGGTGTTACCTGTACCTTCTAGATGAGCCACTGTTAGACAATCTTTTGTCCTTTGTCTTTTGTCTGAGCAGTGGTTGGCAGGGAGTGGCCTCAACGCCTTAACAAAAGGAATAGGAAAGCAGAGGCCTAGGTCTTTTGGCTGGGCTGCCCCTGAAGGAAGAGTCCAGGGACCCCAGGGTGAGGAAGAGAGCCCTGGCTTACAGTGGCAGCTGGAAAAGAGATTTTAGGGTGAGTTTGAGGAGGTTGTAGTGAGGTTTCAGTGTAGCATTAGCCAAGCATTTTGTTTCTTTTGATTTGTAACCTCTTTTGCTCTGCCTATTTTCACTTATTACCACTTAAGTCCTACTGCTTCAACTTAAAATCATTTTTTAATTTTCTATCAAGCCCAGTGTCAATGTTACCTAGGGGGCAACCAGTGTGCATATTCCCCCTTTTATTGTTAAAGGGGGCTTATCCAAATCCTGGGGGTCTGATCCCATCTGGGGAGAGCTCTCTCAGGAGGTGGGGCCTTAAACTGCCCTCCCCTTGGGCCTGAAGAGGTTCAGTGTTTGTCCTGCTTCTTCTTTTGGTGGGGCAGGGACCTCAGCTTGGGGAGACCTGCAGAGCTGGCCCAAGCAGTGAGAAGACATGCAAGGGGCAGTGGCCATGTCAACACCTCCCAAGGCATCATCTGTGACTGCACCCTGTCAGAGGGGGTGGTCCTCAGGGAGCTTGCTTCTGCAAGGGAGGCCACTGCTGTGGCTGGAGCCATCTGACCATCACACCAGGCACTGAAAGGCCCTCAAGACAGGAGTGTTTTACAAGTTATTCCCTGCTCTGCCACCCACTGGAAGTTGAAAGAAAAGGAATTAAAGGTTGACTGGGGCCCTGCAAGGGCTGGAATTTGAACCCATGCCTCTGGAAGGAGCTGCAAACTGAACACAGCACTTTGGACCACTCAGCCACCCTGCTGCTTGCTGTTCAAGCAGCACCAAGGCACACTGCAACTAGAGCCCCCTGGCAATGGCAAGAAAAGCAACATGCCAGTGTAGAGACTGCCGAGACTGCCGTAACCATTTTATATTTAGCTAGAAGCCATCTTGTATAACAGAAACCATTTCAGCTTTTCTCTCAAGCACGTAGACCAGAGTGAACTCTCTGTCACCCCGTGAGAAGAGGCCTACAGGATGGGCTATTGGTATGTGTTAATTGGGCTGGTTGGAACAGGAGGTGTACTCCCTCGTACCTGTCCGCCATCTTGTTGATAAGGCTTTGCTTTTCCAAGTTTAATTGATGATTTTTGTAATTGGATGCCCTGACGTTAGGCTGTTTGGTTAAGGGTATAAAATACTAGGATTGATTGTATTAGCCAGCCTCACTGGGCCTGACTTTGCTGGGTCCACGTTTGGCTCACTTTGCTTTTATTGGCCAATAAAACCATATATTTTAGCCGCGTAAACAGAGTGAAGTTTTTACTTCGACAATTTGGAGGTTCCACCGAGATTCCTAACGCGCCACTTGCCTGTATGGACGGACCGGCACTCCACTTCCAAACCTCTCAGAGCGCTCAATAGAAGGTAAAGGGGATACCTGTTACGAAATCTCCTGGGTGAGGGCTTAGGATTTGGAGTGACGGCTGGCCATTGGGGTAAGGGGGGCTACGGAATTCAATTTTGTGGAGCGGCTAACATTTTTGTCTGTCTGTGTCTGTCTTTGTCTATTAGGCCTGTCTTATGTGTCTCAGTTCCAAAAGGGCACACCGGTGTCTCTAGTGAGGCAGCCATGCGCTGGACCTTCTGTGTTCGGACGCTAAAAGCTGGTGTGGTGCCATTACTCTCTCTCGGCACACGGAACTGTGGGGAAGCTTTGTTGTCTCTCTCTGTTATTTGTGGACGTAGTACTGACCTCTGAGGCTAACCCCAGGCCATAGTATTTCCCCACTCCGCCAGGCTGTCTCCAGGCGCCAGGACGTGGTGTTCTGCCGGGCTGGGACGGGTGCCGGAAACCCCTGCGAGCCAGGTGGACTTTGAGTCCAGTGCCTCGCAATACAAAGGGGGGGTAGTGCAAGCAGGCGGACTTTGGTTCGGTGCCTTGCAGAATCTGTTTGAGCGCGCGCAGAAAATGGGGGTAGGTCAGTCCGCAGGAATTCCAGTGCCTTCTAAGGACAGTCCGGCTTTCTTTATGTATACCCACTATGGGAAAAATACTTGCAAGTTTTTTAGATAAATGGAATTTGTATACTCAAAATGACTCCAAATTACAATTCCCATTGCAAGGGACTTTCGATATGACTAAAGTCTTACATTTAAGGGGGTCAGCTGAACCTCAAGACTCAGCGGATATGTGAGGGAGTGACGACTCCCCTTATTTCATGAGCTGCTAAGGTCTGACACTCTAGACCCGGCAGACTCTTTCTTTAGAGTGTGTAAAGTTAGTTTAGGTGGGGGTTAGTCTAAACATCCCCCCACACTGCCGAAAGGCACCCCTGTGTACTACATGTACGTGCATAATGGTCCAAGGACCTGTAAGCATTTAACGAATTGGAAAAGAGAAAAAAATTAAAGCCCTGAGGGATGAAAGTGAAGCTCAGAAAAGCAAAAAAATCTGCCCTGCAGTAAGATAGGTAACTTACAAACTTGCTGCAGAGCCTCTGTGCCAAAATAATGCTCAAGAAGTGGAAAAAAAAAAAAGAGATTTCTCAGTTGGTACACCCGTATCAACCAAGATGGGGGGGTGGGAAATTCAGCACAACATCACCCCTCTATCCCTCTTTATAACGCATACACAGATAGAGAGGAAACACAAAAAAGTAACTGAAAGGAATTAGCTCTTCCCTTTGAAAAGACGGGCTCCTGTAACAAACTTGCCCCATCCAAAGCAAAACACCAAGTTTAAAATAGTTTAACAGTTTAAGGGAAGTGTTCCTCCAAATTCTAAAGAAAAGAAATTAAGCAATATTGTAATGTGTAAGGAAAAAAAAAAACCTGCTTTAGAAATGACTCCTTGTTTCTTGCAGCTTCTTTTAACCATCTACGCGAAGAAACAATCAAGTTTAAACATTTGGCTACAGACACTTTGTGAAATCTATTGCAGGGAAAATAAGGAATTCTACTAAAACTTAATTGGTTAACTGCATAAAAAAAATAGAATCTATACATTGTAAATTTGTAAAACCTGCACCCTAAGGGTTAAATGTGTCTTTCAAGGAAACTAATTATTGTTTTAAAAATCCAAGCCCAGAAACTTCACGGTGTTTCTGTTCAAGGCTGAGTTGATAGCACTTTTGGCTTGCTTTCAGATCCAAGGTTGTGTGTGTCTGCAAACTGCCTGTCTGTTTTGGAAGAGGAAGGGGGGGGGCACTGTCCCCCATAAGCAAGCCTGTAACATTGTATATGATTCTTTTCAGGAAAAGAAAACCTTTTTGCTTGCTGAAATAGTAACTAGCAAGCGCCTTGTTCTAAGAAAGAGTTTCTGAGGCAGTAAATCATTTGAAGCTTCACACATTTAAAAAAAAAACAAAAACCCCACAACAACCTGGTCTGCAGTACAAGAGGGAAACTGAGGCATGCCACTGTTGGGTAGGGCTAGCAACTCTGAGGTAATTCAAGGGAGTGGAAGGTCACGAGTACCGATGAAGCACCCTTGTTCTCGGAAAGTTGCAGCTCACTTGCCCATGGAAGTGGTAGGGAACTAGCTGTAACCGGTTCCCCTAGCAGATCTTAGGCAGTATTTTAAGTTATAATGGGCCACCCCGATGGGGGTAGAAATGTTTTCTTGTCTTTCAGATCATCAAAAAGCGCTAATATCAGCTGAAAATTAACTGAAGAAAAACCATGGTTCTGTGTCATGACATAATAAGTTTGTGTTCTGTGTTCTGTCCAGATTTGTCTTGTGTGTCTTAATTGTGATATATGTATTTCAGACATTGTTGTGTGTACAATATTGTTGTTTTAATGAGAAAAAAAAAATAATTTAAGTACCTTGAATAATCTTAACTTTGTGCTTTACACAAACGGTTTTTTGCTTTTATAATTCTAGTGAAGTTTTAGTAGTAGACTATGCAGTTTGTACTGTCTGGAATGTAGTGAAATCTGCTCCTCTACCTGCCATTTTTCCTTCTCTCCTACCATCACCAGCTCCAATGCCATCCCTGTCAGAACTGGCCCTCCTGCAGGACCAAGCCCCAGAATCGGAAAAGCAGGAGTGGAGACTGGTAGGGTGCACCTTGCACCCAGACCACTTGTGGTGCAGCTCTGACGGCCGCATTGTTGCCCCAGTGGTCTTGCTACCTCACCTTGCCTCCGTGCTCCATGGGCTGTCACACGTTGGCAAAGGGGGGATGGTAGCAATCCTAAAGCAAAATTGGTTTGCTCCTAAATTCTCCCAAGCAGCTAAAGATTACTGTCTGGCTTGCCCTGTCTGCCAAGTCCACAACGTGGGAAAACCTGTAAAGACAGTTCCGGCAACCAGACCTCTGCCTTTGGAACCATTTCTAAATTTACAGATGGACTTTATTCAATTGCCTAAATGTCAATCTTTTGAATATGTGCTGATTATTGTTTGTTTGTTTTTGAGATGAGTAGAAGCTTATCCCTGCAGGAAAGCAGATGCCATCACAGTAGCTAAGAAACTTTTAAATCATTACATCCCATCATGGGGAATACACGTTGTGATCTCCAGTGATAGAGGTACCCACTTTACTGGACAAATTGTTCAAAACCTGGCAAAGTACTACTCTATCAGACAAGCACTGCACTGCCCGCGACACCCGGAGAGCGCAGGAGCAGTAGAGAGACGCAACGGGATTTTAAAGAACAAACTTGCTAAGATATGTGAAGATTCTGGCTTAACATGGGTAGAAGCTCTCCCGATTGCCCTAATGAGCACGAGAGCCACTCCTAATCGGAAAACTGGACTCAGTCCACATGAAATTGCATGTGGCCGACCTATAAGACTGTTAAGCAGCCCAGAAATTGACCTGGCTGATGTCACACTTATTAAAGGAAGCATAGTCAAGTATTGTCAGGAACTTATGAGGTGTGTACAGTCCTATCATTCACAGGTTAAGGACGCCTTCCAGGAGGCCCCGACTGAGCCGTGCCATAAACTACAACCAGGAGACTGGGTTTGCGTGAAAGTTCACCAGCGGAAGACTGCCCTGGAACCCAGGTGGAAGGGTCCCTACCAAGTCCTTCTGACCACCCATACTGCTGTAAAGTGTGAGGGATTCCCCACCTGGATTCACGCGTCCCACTGCAAAGCGGTTCCAGCCCCTACAGAGGTTAGCCCTAACCAGGAGCACCGCAGACCTGGTACCGGAAACCCAGGTCCAGAAGTAGACGAGGATCAGCGCAGGCTTGGTACCGGCAATCCAAGCCCAGAAGCAGACGATCCTGAGGAACCGAGGCCAAGGTACCAGCTGCGACCCAGAAGAACCTGCCAGCGATAGGTGAAGCAATCTACGAAGTCCTGAAGAACAGCCAGCATGAGGCTGGACAAACAATTCCTGTTGAGCTTATGCTTAATCTTGTTTTTTAATACCTAGTAGTTATAACCTGTATGGTTCAAATGTGTTTATGCTTTTAATGAACCAAGTTTCCCAAGAATTTAATTCCACAGGTTGCTGGATATGTGCTCACAGCCCTGTACACTCAGAAGGAGGCATTCCAATGATTCCAGTCCCACTGAACAACACTCAAATGAATGGCCCACTGTTTAGTGAACTGAAGCCAAATGATACTTGGCAGGATAAAGGGTTTACTAACCCAGGGTATATCCACCTAGACCTGACCCCAATTGGAAAGTACTGCTGGACATGTAATGGTTCAGGAGCCAGAGTGGGAAAAAGCCCAAACCGGATGGCCCTAGACTATGTCCTAGCTAGTAAGGGCGGGGTTTGTGCCTTAGTGGGAAAAGAATGCTGTGTGTATATTACTGACACCAGCAAGGAAGTGGAGGAAGATGCCTCAGAGATTGAAAGAACTGTGGAACGCCTAGGGGAGGAGGAAGACAGGACTCTCTGGGGTTCGTTGGGAGGCTGGTTTGGACATGTGGGAACTTGGATTCTTCAAGGTGTAGTTTTAGTCTTGGTTATATTCTTTTGTGTTTATTTTTGTTTCTTGTTAATCAAATGCTGTATTGCTTGTATTCTAAAAAGCACAAGACAGACCCTTACTAGAGAGAATGTGGAAGTAATGATGTTAAAATATGATGAGCAGAGAAAGGAACAGGAAATGTATATTAATACTTTAATGGAAATGGAGATATAAAATGGTTTCATGGTTAGCCTTTAAAAGGCTAAAAGGGGGGAGTTGTAGAGACTGCCGAGACTGCCGTAACCATTTTATATTTAGCTAGAAGCCATCTTGTATAACAGAAACCATTTCAGCTTTTCTCTCAAGCACGTAGACCAGAGTGAACTCTCTGTCACCCCGTGAGAAGAGGCCTACAGGATGGGCTATTGGTATGTGTTAATTGGGCTGGTTGGAACAGGAGGTGTACTCCCTCGTACCTGTCCGCCATCTTGTTGATAAGGCTTTGCTTTTCCAAGTTTAATTGATGATTTTTGTAATTGGATGCCCTGACGTTAGGCTGTTTGGTTAAGGGTATAAAATACTAGGATTGATTGTATTAGCCAGCCTCACTGGGCCTGACTTTGCTGGGTCCACGTTTGGCTCACTTTGCTTTTATTGGCCAATAAAACCATATATTTTAGCCGCGTAAACAGAGTGAAGTTTTTACTTCGACACCAGGAAGCACCTCTAGAGCTTCGACCAGACTGTCAGGGGTGAGATTTGAACCCACGCCTCCAGAAGAGACTGCAACCTGAATGCAGCGCCTTCGACCGCTCAGCCACCCTGACATGAGTAAGTAAAGCTCCTATTTCTTTGATGCCTGTGGCTTGCAGCCACGTCAGTGTCACAGGCCACCCTGGCATCCCTCTCTCGTTTCCATGGGGCCCAGGCCAGCAGGTGGGCCTGCTTTCCCACTGAGGCCCTGGGGCAGGGCGAGGGGAATGCCTCCTGTGATGGAATCAGTGGGAACGTGCCCTCTTTCCCCGCCACCGCCAAAATAAATACGTAAGGAGCCCACGCAAGCCAACCCAAAGCCCCCACCAACATGCTGTCAGGAGTGCGATTTTAAACATGGCTGTTGCACCCATGGGGGGGAGGTGTTTGCCCTGAAAATCTGTACAAAGGGGGCCATGTGAGATGATGCCAGGAGAGGTATAGAAGTGCCATGTGGCATCCTCCATCTTGTCTTGAGTTCAGCTCCTGATCCCAGATGCAGCCTTGCAGGGAACAATGAGCCAGAAAGAACTTTGGACCCATCTTAATGTAGGATGTGCACCAGAGACTTTTAAGATAGCAGTTTACAACATCTCTGCTAAGAGCCTGTATCGAGAACTGGGTGAGTCTGCGTGTAATGCATTATTCTTTAACAACCTTACTCTCATTCTTTTCTTTCTTTTAGTAATAAACCTTTAGGCTATGTCTACACTG